>JBBPBX010021582.1:0-13978 GCA_038048925.1 Garcialebias charrua | reverse complement strand
AAGTCAGATAAATCCTGTATTACTTTCGGTGGTGAATCTTCTTGCACTTTGATCCAGATTTTTCCATTTTTTGTCCATGTTGCTACTATTTTGTGTTTTTCTCTTAGCATTCTGGCTTCCTTTGCAATAATACCATTTCTTTTTGTTAAGTGTTCATTTATGTAGATTCTTGTTCCTCTTAATTTTTTTTTTGCCTGCATGATTACTCTATTTTTAATTTTCCTACTGATGAACCTCACAACTACTACTGGTTTAAGATTACCAGTTTTACTGGGTATAGTATGACACATAGAAATGTCCTCACGGTCAATTTCAATGTCCTTGTCCTGAAGAAAGGACACCACTTGGTCTTCTAGAGTCTTCTTTTCTTCAGGTGATGAATCCTCCGTTATTCCTTCATTTTTTGTGACTTTAGAGTACAATCTATTTTTTATTTCCAAGCCAGTAATTACCAGATTTTCCTGTCTTGCGTTTTGTTCTAAATCGTCAATTCTCAGTTCTAATTCTGAAATTTTTTTGTCTTTCAGACTTATTTGTGACTTCAGTTGCTTGATTTCATCAAACAAGCCCATCAGAAGCTTTTGTTGAGCTGTAATTGTTGTAATTTCTGAGCTGATAAAGTTCAGTGATCTCTTAATTTCATCAAGTTCATCAGGATTTTGTTCACTCAGAGCTTGTTTTTCACGTCTTGATTTTCCTGCCATTTTTATATAATTATCCACTTAATGTCAGCTGGAAAGAATGAAACAGACCTCCTCTTCGCCCGCTTCCAGTCTCCTCCTGCAATATGCGCTCCTGCAGTCAAAAACAGCCAGTGACGTCACTCCAGCAATCTGGGTCAGCAGCCCTTCCGCGTTGTCATCCGTCGTCATCCGCCAAGAAACGCCTCCACACCCAAAGCCTAGCCGCAGATGTTAGCTCGTTAGCTAACGTTAGCTCCTGTAGCTCGACAGGCGAAGGGCCGACGTCCATTCACCACCGGCGACGAAGAGTCCGTTCCCACCACGGCTCCAAGCGTCTCCAGATGGCAGCCCTCCAACTGCGGACCCGACTCCGGACAAGGAAAAAACGAGCCAGGCACTAGCCCTCGACAGGGCCAACGCCGGTAGCAGAGGCACCGTCTCTCCTTCGCCTTCTCTCGACTTCGGCCGTCTTCAGAACCAGCGAAAGAAGTGATAACCCCGCTGAGAGAAGTGAGTTTTCCAAATTGATCCGCTTTAGTTTTTGTGATTAGTATGACTCCCGAGGAGCAGAGCGTTCCTCAGTACGTCCGCACCCGGCAGCCATCTTCCTTCACTTTCCCTTCACTGAGTCTGGGACTTCTCCCATAGACAACGATTTCTCCGGTAGATTTTTGACCGGACCAATCAGAGAACAGAAGGGGCGGAGTTTTTGGCCCCTAACCCACGCCCCCACCTGTCCCAGCGCGCAGCCAGCGAGCATTCGCATGTTCTCATTCAAAGCGATGCAAAGCGATGCAGGACTGTTTTATATGTGACACAAATGTATTAAATTCCCCTTCTTAATCCCTTATCTGGAGTTTTCTTTTGTTTTTTTGCCAAAAGTCAAGTGATCGCTCCCTCCTCCTCCTCCTCCTCTCTCTCCGCTGAGTGATTTCCTTATTTTTTGCACTCAGCAGAGAGAGAGGAGGAGGAGGAGGAGGGAGCGATCACTTGACTTTTGGCAAAAAAACAAAAGAAAACTCCAGATAAGGGATTAAGAAGGGGAATTTAATACATTTGTGTCACATATAAAACAGTCCTGCATCGCTTTGCATCGCTTTGAATGAGAACATGCGGCTGCTCGCTGGCTGCGCGCTGGGACAGGTGGGGGCGTGGGTTAGGGGCCAAAAACTCCGCCTCTTCTGTTCTCTGATTGGTCCGGTCAAAAATCTACCGGAGAAATCGTTGTCTATGGGAGAAGTCCCAGACCCTAGTGCGAAGCAAAGTGAAGGACAAGGGTCTGGTTTTAACCAGGTTAGGTAACCAGACATTCTCCTCAGGAATATTCATGGTTCCACCTATAACTGCAAGTCGCCTAAAGCTTTTCCAGACCATCACCAAGTTCCACCGTTGATATGTTCTTTGATTTTTTTTTTTTAAACATCTGCTTCACTACAGATGGAACGGGATGTAACTCTTTCAGAAAGTTCCTCTTTTGTCTCATCGATCCACAAAATACTTCCCCCAAAATCTTGATTAACACAGCGTTTTTGTAAAGTTTAGCTCTATACACAGAGAGGATGCAACCAAGAATGACTTCAAGGCCAGGAAAATTGTTAACAGTGTTCATTTACAATAAGTGAATAAATACTGACAATGTGAAGGATCAGCAGGGCGGGACTGGAACCCTGGAGAGTAAGGAGACAATGTTAGTTGGAGACTTCTTCTTCTTCTTCTTTCGGCTTTTCCCTTTTCAGGGGTCGCCACAGCGAGTCATCCTCCTCCACCTCACTCTGTCCTCTGCATCCTCTGTCCTCACTCCAACTACCTTCATGTCCTCTCTAACTGCATCCATATATCTCCTCTTTGGCCTTCCTCTGTGTCTTTTTCCTGGCAGCTGCATTTCTAACATCCTTCTACCAATATACCCACTGTCCCTCCTCTGGACATGTCCAAACCATCTCAGTCTGGCCTCCCTAACTTTATCTCCCAGTTGTTCAACATGTGCTGTACCTCTGATTATCTCATTCCTGATCTTATCCATCCTTGTCACTCCTAAGGAGAACCTCAGCATCTTCATTTCTGCTACTTCCAGTTCTTTCTCCTGTCTTTTTGTCAATGCCACTGTCTCCAGACCATACAACATAGCTGGTCTCACCACTGTCTTGTAAACTTTTCCTTTGACCTTTGCTGACACCTTTTTGTCACAAATCACTCCTGAAACTTTTCTCCATCCGCTCCATCCTGCCTGGACTCTCTTTTTCACCTCTTTACCACATTCCCCATTTTCCTGGACAGTGGACCCCAAGTACTTGAAGTCCTGCACCTTTGTGACCTCTGCTCCTTGTAGCCTCACTGTTCCACTGGCCTCCCTCTCATTCACACACATGTACTCTGTCTTACTACGGCTGACTTTCATTCCTCTTCTTTCAAGTGCATACCTCCACCTCTCCAAGTTCTAAACATCATATTCCATGGGGATTCCTGCCTGACCTCATCTGTTAGTCGGTCCATCACCAGAGCAAACAAGAAGGGGCTCAGAGCCGATCCTTGATGCAATCCCACCTCCACCTTGAAGCTATCTGTCACTCCTACAGCACATCTCACCACTGTCCTGCTGTCCTCATACATGTCCTGTACCAGTCTAACATATGCTTTTTCTAAATCCACAAACACACAATGGAGTTCTTTCTGACCCTCTCTGTACTTCTCTATCAACATCCTCAAAGCAAAGATGGCATCTGTGGTGCTCTTTCTTGGCATGAAACCATACTGCTGCTCACAGATAGTCACCTCTTGTCTAAGCCTTGCTTCCACAACTCTCTCCCAGATCTTCATTGTGTGGCTCATCAACTTAATTCCCCTGTAGTTGCTACAACTCTGTACATCACCCTTGTTCTTAAAAATGGGAACCAGCACACTTCTTCTCCATTCTTTAGGCATTTTCTCACCCTCAAATATTCCATTAAATATTTGAGTCAAAAACCTCACTGCCACCTCTCCAAGACATTTCCAAACCTCCACTGGTATGTCATCAGGTCCTACTGCCTTCCCCTTCTTCATTCTTTTCAAAGCTTTCCGGACTTCACCCTCACTAATCTTTCCCACTTCCTGGTCCACAGTTTCTATGACCTCCACTCTTCTTTCTCTTTCATTCTCTTCATTCATTAGCTCCTCAAAGTAATCCTTCCATCTTCCCATCACACTCTCCTCACTTGTTAGAACATTCCCATTCCCATCTTTAATAAGCCTAACCTGCTGCACATCCTTTCCAGCCTGATCCCTCTGTCTTGCCAATCGGTACAAGTCCTTCTCGCCCTCTTTAGTGTCCAGTCTCCCATACAACTCATTGTACGCCCTCTGCTTTGCCTTAGCTACTTCCCTCTTTGCTCTATGTCCCATCTCCTTATATTCCTGTCTCCTCTCTTCAGTCCTCTCACTGTCATATTTCTTCTTGGCTAATCTCTTTCTTTGTCCTGCACTTCACTATTCCGCCACCAGGTTTCCTTATCATCCATTTCCTGTCCAGATGACACACCAAGTACCTTCCTACCGGTCTCTCTAATTGGATACTTCTTCTTGAAGGTTTTCTTGAAGGTTTGGATACTTCTTCTTGAAGGTCTTCTTGGAGACTTCTTCTTGAAGGTTGGTTATGTTCAGGTCTGTCCCTGGCAGAGTTGTCACAGAGGCCAAGTCCCAAAAGGTTCTAGTAGCGAGGAGTGAGGAGGTTTTATACAACCGTTGGACAAGTGGTGGAAGACAAAAAATGGCTGGAGAGATCACGAAGAGGCTCAGGAGACAACCAGGAAGGTCCAAGTCTCAGGAGGATCGCAGGAGTCAAGCTACAACACGGAGAATTCAAGATTAACTTTCACAATACACAAGGAATAAGGTCCAGGAACACAACTTGGCAGATAATGCACCAGCATCAGATTGGAGTCATCAGCTGCCTTAAAGACCATGTAAAGTAAATTTCAATGTGTGGTTTTAGTTTGTCACACGGCATAAATATGTGTTATTAATCACCCATATAAATCTGACTGATTAAAAACATTGTTTACCTTATCAAATTAAGTCTCAAAAATAATGAAAAAACATAATTTTCCCCTGGTCTAAGACACTGGGGGCGTGTCAGCGCGTGGGCGTGGTTTCAGCGCAGTCCTGCCCCCTGAAGATGTTCGCGAAGGCCTGCAGCCAAAGTCGGTAGTTACTGCTCGGACACGCTCCGCGCCAACCCGGCCTCCTCATCCTGGAGCTCTGCCACCTCCAGGATGAGCTCCCACCGTGCGCCGCACCTGTGTCCGACGCAGACTCCCCTGCTCGGACACGCTCCGCGCCGTGGTCTAATTTATACGGCTGAAGCTGCAGGGGGTGGGGCTGAAGACCGCGTGACGAAACCCGGTCACATTTAAAACACGCCTAAAAAATCCTGAAACAGAAATATCTTTATACACAGTTTGCTCTATAACTCCAAAATTAATTGAGCTACAATTTTGAGACTTTTTACTCATTTACAAGATTACAATTATGACATTTATAATGTTTATTGAAGAAAATATTGAAATTCACTTTACACGGTCTTTAAGGACATTACTGCCAAATAACTCACACCAACATATTTATTGAATAAACGTTTAGTTTCACACCAATAAAGCTGCTTCGATGAACTAATTCCAAATATTCACACTCGCCTCACGTTACTTTCCACTTGATAATCTTTTCCAAATAAATTACAACAGCAGAGAGACACTGGATTCTGTTGTTTTTCTCTGGGAGGTGGACCTTTAGGACACCACCAGGTTCTGGTGTTAATGGGATGAATGAATTTTCCCTTTTTTGGAGTTTTCAACGATCACTTCCTGTCTCCATTTGATCTCATTCAGTTACACCGATTACCAGAGAGCTGAAATACAGGTGTAAGGGGTTATGAGGAGGTCAATATTAATACTGACCTCTTTACCTTAATTAATTTACTTATTCAGATTGAATAGTAAATATTCACGGATTCTGTTCTTTTTCAGTTTACCCAATATTTCTGTGATCTTTATGATGGATAAATAAACAGAGCCATTAAGTGACAATGGACATTAACTTAGTTTGGTATGCCAGTCGACACTACCATTTATTTAAAATAAATCAACTAAATTAACACCATTACACTTGATTGACATGATTTCACTTTCTTTCAATTCAAATACGTCAGCACACTTAAATTTAACACAACAGACATAAATACTAGATGTTAAACATATTTAGTCTGTGGGCTCTTTAACTTAAAATAGTTTCCAGCTTAGATTGAGAGGGGAAAGATAGGAGGAAAGATTTAAGAAGAATTGGGAGGTTAAGAGAGGAAGTTTATCTTGCATTTATGAAACCAGATGACACTCTTCCGTACGCGTCCAGCTAAGATATCATCACACCTCCAGCAAGCAAACAGCTGCTCCTTTACCTTAAGACGTCCGCCTTGGTTCTGGTAAAGAGCTGTGGTCAACTTTAGACTGACGAGTCGTCGGTCCCGCAAGTCCAAGCTGGACTCCACGCGTGTTTACCTTGTCGGTGTCGGTGATACTCGCTTTCATCGGCAAAAGTCGTGGCAGTCGTGGTTTCTTGGCTCAAGATAATTTATTCCAGGAAGGAATAACAAACGCTCGTTCGAGGTGGACTCATAACAGCCTGTTATCAGTCCTTAGCTGAAGACGCAGGTCGTTAGCTCTTGACCAAAACGTACTCAGCTCCTTGGGAAAGTTCACATCTCTCTGCAAGTTCCCAGCAACTCTTTCGGACTCTTGCCGACTCCCAAGTGTGACAGCAAAACTTAGGACTAGTACTTAAGGAAGGACCAGTCGAGGAGTTCACTTGTCTTATCAGGACCCAAGGTTACAAGCAGCAGCAGAGAGAAATGTTTAGGAAAAAGATAGATAAAGCTGGAGCCCTGCTCATGAGACTGTCTCTGAGTTTCTAAACAAAACCGTCCGGTCTCTGTGACCCGAAGGCTTCACCTTTAAACACAGCAGTGAACACAGTTTAACTCTTACAGAATGACACAGCTTAAAAGCACACATCATGAAAATGACAAAAGTTATTCTTTTGATCACATCAGCCTAAAATCAAAGATAGAAATAGTCTCTTTTGGTGACTATATTTATCAGATTACAGCTAAATGAATGATTTTGTAGTAAATGTCTTGCTTTACTGAGAGGTCAGTAAAGGTCATCACTGGACAGTTCAAAAGTACACAGGTGTCTTAAAAGTGGACAAGGTCATGCCCACTACATCTCCCCCCTTTTGGAAGCCATCGCCAGTCCTTGGGGATGGGGTCCAACACGAAAGGAAACCTTGAACTGTCTTTGATCTTGAAGTAATCCAGCAAGTGGAAAAGAAAAATCAAAAATTATAATCCCATAAAGTTTTTGGAAATTCCATACTGTTCGGAGGTAATCCCATTGCGAAAAGCTTTTAATCCTTTGGAAAACAAAGTCTGTTAACTCTTGGAAAACAAAGTCTGTGATCCTTTGGAAAACAAAGTCTTATAATCCACAGCGGTAATTCCACAGCAGTAATTCCACAACGATTAGTTTTGTTGATTGATCAGCAACAATTGTTTTCATAATCAGCATGTAGAGGGGATCCCTCGATTGACGCAGAGGAGGCGACCCTTGGATGAAGGTTGAAGACCAAGCGTTGGAGCTGCAGGTCCCCACATCGAAGGTTGTTGGCTGGTTGGTTTCCAGTCAGTGCCACTCTGGTTCTATGTGTCATGCAATTATGTGGTTTTTTAGGTGGGCTTATGATTGGGATTTTACATTAAGCCTTACCTATATGCACCTGGTATGTAAGCTATCATGGTTTAGATCAGCTACAATTACCAATTAAGGGGTGGATCAATTCTGTAAAATTAGATATAGGGATCTGTACCTATAAAATTTTGGAGGGCTTCTGTAACGAAGGCCTCTAATTCCAAACTATTCCTCCATTCATTACTTAGTTTAGGTTAAACTAAAATAAAAATGAAATATAGTTTGATCTAAATGTCTGTTGTCTTTTAGACGAACGACGTAGGATTTGGTATTCCTAATAAATTTTGAAGTCTATGGCGAGACTCATCAAAATGAATAGATAATCTAGAATAGAAACGATCGAATCGGTTCAATTTAGAAATTGTGAGACCAGTGTAGTTTATGGTACCTTGAGTAGCTTTAAACTACATTGACTCTTCGACGATTGAGATTTAACAAAACGAACTGCATGTTGGCATAGTTAAATCCATATCATTCATTAACCAATGTTAATACAAAACCTTTTTGGCTGGGAGTGTTCAGAACCAAACAATATCTCAACTAATGACAACAGTAATGACTAAACAACAAGGAAACAACGTTTCACTGCTTCGACACACTCTTGTCGTCAGATTCCAAAGTGCAACACACAAGAAAACAGGTCTCAACTTTATGACCGAGGTCAAATTAAATCTCGTGGATTTAAACGGTTGTTAAGGTTAGTTTTTTGTTGTGGGTTTTAGGCTTAGCGTTTCTAAGTTCAAATTGGACAATGCGACTTATAGGGTGGGAAATATGGTAGTTTAAACCTGATTAGTTTATTTACTAACTTGTGTTTGGACGACCTTATTATCCCATGAAGTCGGTGAGTTTGTGAGATCTTTGTCTTTTGTGGAGTCATTGAACGCCTTGTAAGGTTTGATCTGATTTCGATGTACCCATTTAGCAATTGGCTCTTTGCGGCCTTTGCTGATTTTGATTTCGTAGACGACTGAGGACACTTTGTCTGTTATCAGATGAGGTCCAGTCCACCTGGGCATTAGTTTGCGGGCGAGAGTTCCGGTCTCGGACCCTCCTTTCCCGGTTGCTGGGGCGAACGTATAGTACCAGACTCTGTCTCCCACTTGGAGTTCATTGTGAGAGGCCTTCTGGTCGTAGTACGCCTTACGTCCTTCAGCGGATCTTTCCAGGTTTTTCTGGGCGAAAGCAAAAGTGTTTCTGAGGTGTACATTCAAATCTTTGTCTTTGGCATGGCCTAACATCACCCCCCTTTGGTCATGGGGGACCACGAGCACAGGTGAGGACGTCCGTCCATGGGCACAAGTTAGGATGCCACCGTTTAGTTTAAGCTGTTCGCGCAGCTGAGAGAAGACGGTACACAGGAATCGTTTAGGATTTGGCCAACGTATCTTCTTACGTTTACCTCTTTCCGTGTAATTCAGGTGTGTCACAACTGTCGGCGCAGTCGCAGGTGTGTCTGATTGTACAGACTGCGACGGGTCACTGTCGTTGTGTGTGTCTTCCCACTTCATGACTGAAGAGGTGCTCTTTGAGTCTGTAAGAACTATGTCATCTCTGAGTAGTTCTATACTCAAAAGCTCTTGAACCAAGGTTTCATCGAAAGCTTGGCTGATGGCTGAATTACCTGTCCCAGAGGACAGTACAGCGTCTGTGGTGTGGGATCCTCGGACCTCCACACAGTCTACTACCTGTGGTAGAGAGTGAGAGTACACCCCCCTTTTGTTGGAGGAGGGGTCCTCAAAATCTGTGACACTGAAATCCAAGTGACTGTCAGCATGTCGCGGACTGCCACTTCCAGGACTCACATGTCCTTGAACCAAGGTTTCATCGAAAGCTTGGCTGATAGCTGAATTACCTGTCCCATAGGACAGTACAGCCTCTTCGGTGTAGGATCCTTGGATCTCAACACCTTTCACTACCTGTGGTAGGTAGTGTTCAGTGAGTGCTGACTGTGTCAGCTCGCAGAGGAGGTTCTCTTGTCGGGCCAGAGTCTGGTCCAACTGTTGAGTCTCTACTGTCTCACTGTAGTTGAAGGTTCACTTACCGGGCTTGTGACCACGGTTGGGGAGTCCCTCGTGGCCACTGCGGTACCTGCGGTTAGGCAGTCTGTACCACAACGAGGAGGCACTTTTATTGGCAGGGGTTTTCTCACTGTTGCCCACATTTTCTGTTGACCATAATCTATAATCGCTTCAAAACGGTTTATAAAGTCTTGGCCAACCAGAAATGGGAATGAGTCAAGTGTGGACACATACACTGGGTGGTGTAGTGTCGTTTTGCCAATCTGCATGTGAACCATAGCTATGGCTGTTAGGGTTGTTCTCGTCTCTGCGAGACCCTGTAGCTCAATAGCACATTCCTCAAAGGGTATTTGCCCGTCAACACCGTTGGCGGCGGTCCTCAGCTCCTCGAACAGCTTGGCCGACATAATAGTTATATCAGAACTGCCATCCAGGAGGGCTTCACGCTCAAGGACACCTTCCAGTGTGATGGGCAGGTAGGCTTTCTTAGCCACCCCCCTTTGCATAAAGTTACACAGAAACCACTTGGGTCTTGGTACACGTTTCCGTTCACGTGTACCTCTGTCTGTGTAATCTTGTTTACTGTCAGCATCTTGTTGGCTGACAGTATCATGACCTTCAGGATGTCGTTGTTTGTCAGCAATTGGTTTGCTGTCAACATCCATGGCCATGTTGGTAGTAGCGTGCGCTGAGGTCTTGTGAAAGACAGTGCTACACATCGCTCCAGGTCGGTCAATGTTGATAGTGTCATTATCAATGATAATGCCACTCATTGTATCAGGTTGGTCAAGCACAGCAACATTCAAATCTACTGACAAACTACTTACTTCCTCTGTCTCTTCCGAGCATAGAGGTGTTGGGCCATTGTTTCGGGACATTCGTGACTCTTTGTCTGTCTCGAACTGTTCTGTTCGAGGCGCGGGAGGTGCAGTTCCAAGGCTCGGGGGTGTCTGTTGGGACGACGCATAGTTACATGAGTATCCACAATATTCCTACGCCCCATGATGCCTTGCGTGAATTATGGGAACGACTTCCGCCGGAAGTGAGAGCAGCAGTTAAAGCCCAGTCTACTGGCTGTATTTATCACGTTTGTTTTTTTGTTTTGTTTATTTCTAATTAATTACAATGGTTACTTCGTGTTGGGTCAGTGGGTGTTCCTGTCGGGTAGACGTTTGTTCAAAGCGCAGTTTTCACTTAGTCCCAAAAATAAGTAAACGTGAAGGATTTATCTCCATCGGAGGAGCTGACAGCTGCCCCTCCTCTGCTCGGATCTGCTCTCGAAGACGTCGTGTTCAGATCACGTTTTCTCCGGTAAACAAAATATTCTACATAAATCATTTTGTGAAACAATTTCAGAACAATGTGAGAGTATAATTTTCTCTGTGTTGGAGCTGTTGTTTTTTTTTCTTCATGATTTAGCACCGTCTACTAGCTGTGGTTAGCTTAGCATGTAGCGTTAGCATCTGTTAAAGTATTTACTAAACAAATCTGTGGATAAATAATATAACTACATGTGTGTGTAATACATTTGCAGTACATACATATGCTGTGTGTATGTGTATACTGTATGCACACTATATATACAGTATATACATACATACTGCACATACACTGTACTGTAGTACTGTTTTGATTGTAGGTCCCTGTTACTCTCATGTGAATAAAGCAGTGGGATGCTGTTTGTACAGAAAATATTCCATAACACAAGTTCATCTTTTGGTTATTACTACATTTGTTCTATTGAAATATTTATTTTTTCAGGAAGGCCTGCACACAAGTCACAGACTGGTCTCCCACGCTGAAGTTGACAGACACACTTACTCTGAGACGCAGGAGCAGAAGAACAAGTAATGACACAAGCACCTGGCACAATAATTCAAAAATATTAAAGTAAATCTAAGATAAAATTACTGAAATCAATATAAAATTGAACATTACAGTATATCTTTGTGAATGAGTAAAAAATGTAGGAGCAACTGTATTTATTCTTTCTACTTTGAGTAGCAAACTTGGTCTTATTTTAGACTTTGTGATGCAAACATGACAGTTTTATTCTTTTTTTTTTAAGGTACAGACGAGTGAAGGGCCGAGTTCCATCGTCTTGGATTCCGGAGGGGTTTGCTGCTTGCTCCAGTCGTCCAGTGGTCGTCCAGTGGTCCCACATGATGAGGAATCTGTTCCAGTTTGTTTAAAATCAGAAACTGCCCATCATTTCTTGTTGAGTGTATTTGACCTGGTATTTATTCTTGTATTTATTCTGCAGCCAATCATTTTCATTAAAAGACATCAAATCACCCACAGTTCTCATATTGTATTCAGTTTCAAATGTTTTTAGTTTATTCATTCATTCATTCATTCAACCTTTATTTATACAGGCTTGCCTCGTTGAGCCACGGGGACTCATTTACAAGAGGGACCTGTCTCACTCACACCCAGGGTCAATTTAGAGTTACCAATCAGCCTAAAATTTATAATTATAGCTTTTATTCTTATCAATCTCCTCCTGGAGGAGGAACCACAGCAACGTGCATGTTTCTAAGTTTTGTACTTGTCAATAAAAAACTAAACTGGTAAGTTGCCAAAAAAACAATCACATCTAGTTTTTTTATTTGCAGTAGAACTTCTCATTAGACATTAAACAACGTATCTTATTGAAATAAAGAAGGTGAAACACAGCAACACCAAATGCACTTCAAACGCAGATTTATTTATAGAAATTATATTTTCACTCATTTGTTGCTGTGGTACATAACTGCACACAAACTTCTGGGCCAACTGGAGTGTCATCCATCCCTGGACCAACTGGAGCGTCATCCATCCCTGGACCAACTGGAGCGTCATCCATCCCTGGACCAACTGGAGCGTCATCCATCCATCCCTGGAACTCACCTTATGCAGAAATATAACAGAAAGGAGGAAAAGAAAAGTACAGTATACAAACATTAGGGTTCATTTATGAACACACACAAACACACACACACCTAGATTATATATATATATATATACTAAACACACACACACATAGATTATATATATAAATAAACGCACACACACGCACACCTAGATTATATATATATATAAATAAACACACACAAACACACCTAGATTATATATAAAAGAAACCCACGCACACACACACACCTATATTATATATATATATATATAAATATATATATATATAAAAAACACACACGCCTATATTATATATAAACACACATCTATATATATATATAAATAAGCACACACACCTATATTATATATATATATAAATAAACACAACACACACCTATATTATATATACAGTATAAATAAATATACACAGACAGCATACATACAGTATATAGGTGCGTGTGTTTATTTGCCAGTTATGCACGAAAATATTAGTATCATTTAATCACTGACTACATAAAATCATAACACTAAAAGCTGTCTCAAATCATACCTGGTGTTCTCGATCCTCTGGAGGATACAGAGTCTTTTTTTCAGGTGGTTTCTCGTAGCCCAGCCATAAAGAAGGATGCGGGTTTTTGTTTTCGGAGCATGTTCAACACACACTAGTTGCAGCCACAAATTCAGCTTCGTCTGATTATTCTTACAGCCACGAACAGCGCAACAGGTACCAGAGCTCCACAAGACATCTTCGTGACAATTTTAGCTCAAAATAACAGAAAACAGAACTTTAACAGAACTTCAACGACGCGCACAGATAAACAAGTAAACAACGAGGAGCCAATGCAGAAATTCTACTTCCGGGGTCAAACGGAAGTAAGTCCCATAATCGCAAATACAGTGCCACCTTCAGGAATATTGTGGATAGGTCCTCATCCTTCAATTTCTTTTGAAGTCCACCCACCGATTGACCTCGGTTTTCACCCATCTGGTTCGATCTGAACCGTTGTGGGTCTCTTAGAGAGTGAACACCTACCTTTTGTGGTTCGTTGCTTGTCTCAGATTTTTCAATCTGAGGTGCTTCAGGGGCGGGGCTCCCTTTAAACCATTTTGAGTCACTGTTCCAACTGGTACCAACATTTCGGTGTATGTCAGTTTGAAAATCTTGTTCATTCTTGCTAGTATTATCCAACTCTTTTAACAACCGACGCGTGTTCTCCACCACTTCTGAGGTCAGAAGGCCTTTGAGACGATAGTGTTCATTCTCGCTAGTATCATCCCACTCTTTTAACAACCGACGCATGTTCTCTGCCTCTTCTGAGGTCAGAGGACCTTTGAGACGACGGTGTTTATTCTCGCTGTCTATAGGAGAGTGAACCTCGCCTACTTTTAGCGACTGTGATACGACCTTTTGACCTGGGCACACCTCAGAGGGTGTTTTGTTTTGCATGTGAGCCTCAACAGTAGTTACAGCGCATTGTGTCATCACTGATTGTTTAAACTGATGTTGTAGCTCAAGGCCTTCTTCGAGAAGTTTTTCTCTTAGTCGTTTGCTATTGTTGTCACTAACTGTGTGCTCTGAGTTATCCATGTGCTCTGAGTTATCAAA
>JBBPBX010021581.1:3484-22729 GCA_038048925.1 Garcialebias charrua | reverse complement strand
CATTAAAACAATATAAAATCCAAATGGTTGCATGCTTTTTTTGGGGGTCATGCCTCTGCACTACATCACTTCTTATTAATCACTCTCCTCTCTGTCACTTTGTCCCACCTGTGCTCAGGCGGTGAGCGCTGTAGCAGCGGAGGACGGCGTGCGATTCATGCAGGAGATGATGGAGCTGTCCAGCCAGCAGCAGAAGGAGCAGCTGCCTCCCAGAGCCATCCAGATCATCTCACACCCGTTCTTCGGCAGGGTTGTGCTGACTGCAGGGCCAGCACAGTTTGGCACAGACCTGTCCAAAAGTGCCACAGGGGTGAGTTTTGTAGCTCTGCCGTCGATGCTAATGAAGAGTCGTCTCAGAAACAGAATCCAACATCAGGGAACATCTTGCGTCATAAAACGCACGGGTTTCTTCTGCGTGCGTTGCAGGTTCGAGGATTTGTGACCGTGGCTGAACCGTACAGCGGCTGCTCTGAGATCACCAACGCTGAGTACGTCCAAGGCCACATCGCTTTGCTCCAGAGGGGTCAGTGCATGTTTGCAGAGAAGGCCAGACACATCCAGAAGGCCGGCGCCATCGGAGGCATCGTTATGCAGAGAAGGCCAGACACATCCAGAAGGCCGGCGCCATCGGAGGCATCGTTATCGGTCAGTGGGGACGGCGAGCGACACAAGATGACTACTCAGACAAGATTAGCGCACAATAACTAGATTACCTTGAAGCCGTTCAGTCTAGTAGAGTCCTGCTCTTAAATGAATAATTAAACACGTTTTTTTTATTTAACAAAAATATTTGTGCACAAATTTATTGTATAACTGCTACACATTCTCATAAAATAACTATCCATTGAAATGTTTAGAACAGAAAGACAAACCGTAATAAAAGGAATAAGTATACAGTAGTAGCCTGGTTGAAACCATACCCTGTGCTTCACTTCGCTTCACACAAGGGTCTGGAATTTTCCCATTGAAAACCGTTTCTTGCTGGAGGCGTTGGCCTCTGATTAGGAACAAAACCATTGGATAATTTGAACAGGGAAACCATTCTGCTCCCTCCCCTCAGCCACCCCCCTCTGCTGAAGTTCAGCAGCTGAACTTGACTGACAACTGCTCCGCCCCCTCTGCAGCGTTTCTCTTGCTGCGCAAATTCTGTGTTTATATCATATGTTATAAAACGTTTTAATACAATAAAATCAAACCATGGATCGCTGGTCCAGCTCACCAAAACACCAGAAAATCTGATGGGACTCGCTCAGCAACTAAAACCCGAGTTTATTTCTCGTGACAACCTGAGGCATTTCCGTGTTCATTTTACAGCAACGAATTGAGCCTGCTGTCTCTCTCATTTTACTCAGCAGGAGGGTGGAGGAGAAGGAGCGATTACTTAACTTTTGGGGGAAAAAACCAAAAGAAAACTCCAGATAAGGGATTAAGAAGGGGAAATTAATAAATTTGTGTCACATATCTGCATCGCTTTGCATGAGAACGCGGCTGCGCGCTGGCTCTGGCTGCGCGCCGGGACAGGTGGCACTCAGCGGAGAGGAGGAGGAGGAGGAGGGAGAAGGGAGCGATAACTTGACTTTTGGCCCAAAAACCAAAAGAAAACTCCAGATAAGGGATTAAGAAGGGGAAATTAATAAATTTGTGTCACATATCTGCATCGCTTTGCATCTTTTGAATGAGAACATGCCGCTGCTCGCTGACTGAGCGCTGGCAGAGCCTTTTATAGGGCTCTGCGCGCTGGGACAGGTGGGGGCGTGGGTTAGGGTCCAAAACTCCGCCCCTTCTGTTCTCTGATTGGTCCGAACAAAAATCTACTGGACAAATCCTTGTGGGCGGGTAAAGTCCCAGACTGTGCAGTGAAGGGAAATGAGAATTGAGCGGAGCTGTGCAGGAAGGCGAGGGCCAGGCTAATACAGTAGTAGTTTCCTCACTTTTTGTGCCTAACCTCATTCTTTCCAGATGATAATGAGGGCAGCAGCAGCGACACGGCTCCCCTGTTTCAGATGGCCGGAGACGGACGCAACACCGATGACGTCACCGTTCCGCTCCTCTTTCTCTTCCACAAGGAGGGCAGCATCCTGCTGGAGGCGCTGAAGGAGTACAGAGAAGTGGAGGTGCTGCTGAGCGACAAAGCCAGGGACAGAGGTGTGTCCATCTTCTGATCTCCCCATCCATCACTCCCCTGATTCTTGTGTGTTACATCAAATAAAAGTTACGTGATGTGTTGATCTATCCTTATTCTTTTATTATATTTCCAAATATTTTTATTCCCTATAAACTGTGAATTTATTTCCTTTCTTTATTTTGGTTTCTCTTGCTTTTTTATTCCCCACTTTTCTTTGGGATGAGCAGCAGCCATATTCAAAGGTAAAACTCTTCCTGGAAGCCTGATTGAGGGCAGTAAGTGTCCTTTCCTACTTTCACTGTTTGCTTCATTTCTCTTTCCTTAATGTTAATTAGAAATGTGTGTATCCCTCCTTCCTTCTTTTTTATTTGCCTGCTAATCACTGGATTCTGTTTGAGATCATGTTATTTACTCACTTATTCATTCATTTAAAAGAAACAACACAAATTAATAAAAAAAACATTGAATGAAAAGGGAGAAATAAGACAATTCTTATAATATCTGCCCCTTATTTTTTTATTTTTTTAAATAACTACAAACAAGCAACTTAGGCTTGAACAATCCCCCCAAAGCGAAAACAAAAAAACATCAGGCATCCTTCGCATGGTATCATACTTTCCTAACAATTTTATAAATTGTTTTAGAAAATTTTATGGGGATATCAAGGCAACTCCACAATCCTATTCCCTGAATGGCAACACAGCTCCTTCAGACTAGTTCTAAATGGAGGTTTTACAAAAATTTCTATTCCCTTAAGGCCAGAGTCAGAGATTCTTTATTGTCATTCGCACCACATGTGGTACATGTGATGGAACATTATGTACACAGGGTCCCAGTTGCATCCAGCAATAAAATGTAAAAGAAAAACAGTAATAAGATCTAAGATATGAACTAAGAAAAAAACATCAATTAATGACTCTATTTTTTTATTTTTTATTTTACAATTTTTAATTGAATATTTGGGGGTAATATTTTTTTAGCATGACTTGTAAAATACTATATTCAACCAAATCATAAAATTGTAATAATTTCAATTGATGAAATAATATATTTGTTGAGTGACCATAGCACTTCCTACTAATAATTCTTAGAGCTCTTTTTTGTAAAATAAAAATAGGTGTTGTAATTGTTTAGCATTCTTTTCCCCAAACTTCAATACAATAAGATTAAACATGGAACAATCATTACGTTATATAATACAGTATATACAAAGCTTTGTCATTCAAAAACTCTTTTACTTTATACAGCAATGCAACTGATTTTGTTATTTTTATTCTTAAGTAATTTACATGAGATTTCCATGCCAGCTTCTCATCAATGACAACCAAAAATTTTATTTAATTAACTCTATGAATTTCAATATTGTCAATTTTAAATCGGACTTCCATAATTTTCTTTATATTACTAAATATTATGTAGTTTGTTTTTTTCCAAATTTAATGACAACTTATTAAGTTGGAACCAAGTTTGTATTTTTTACTAATTGTGCCTGTATCATTTCTAACATCTGTTCAGTATCTTCACCTGAACAAAAAAAAAGTATCATCTGCAAATAAAACTCACTTCAAAAGCCCAGACACATCAACCAGATCATTCACGTACAAGATAAACAACTTTGGTCCCAACACAGAGCCTTGAGGAACTCCACATCCAGTATTTAACACAAAATTCAAATCTTACATCGTTTACCTGTACAAACTGTCTCCTATTATTCAAATAACTGGATACCCACTGTAGTCTAATCCTCTAATGCCATATTTACCGTATTCAGTTTTTCAAGGAGAATGGTGTGGTCATTAGTGTTGAAGGTCACTACCATAATGTGTAGTTCTATTACAGTATTGTCATTATTCTCTCCTTCTAAGTTCTTAACGTTATGACTTTTTTATGTAGTATAACAAGACTGGAGAGTATCTGGTATTAATAGCTAATATTAAAAAGACTTATCAGGATTTTTATCAGCTACACAACAGCACAGAAGGAACTGTTGATTAGTTTTGTCTGCATTCTGCTTGCTACATGCAGATTCATTTGGTTAAAGGCTTGTTTTTGTAACTATAAAACATCACAGATACCAGACGTCCGTTTGGACCTGAGCTCTCCAAACTGGATGAATACTCACTCATTCTCACCAGATCTATTTAAATTCACAGTGATTAAAAAAAAAAAATTAATTTGGGGTGGGGTGGGGGTAGGGCTTTAACAGACTACTCGAGTAATCGACACATCGATTCCTAGGGCATCTATCGAGTTTTTTAATTTCAAGTCGAGTATTCGTAGTGACGTCATCACGTCACAGTTACAGAACAGAAAATGAATCAACTTTCCTGTTTGGAGCGCGTTGCGAACCGGTGTTACACCATATTCTGTGACCACCGTATATTGTGACCATAGGGGGCGGTGTTGCTTGCACTGTTGCAGGTCACATTCATTCAACCTTTATTTAGTCAGGTAAATCTTATTGAGCCTCATGGGCTCATTTACGAAAGCGACCTGCTAAAACTAAAGAACGATGAACAGCAATGGTAGAATTTCCTTAAACAATAAACAATAGAAAACAAAAGAGAAAAAAAACAAAAGAGAGAAATACATTTATTTTTTTTTTATTTTTTTTAACAAAGTATCAAAAAACTAGCAAAACATTATAAGGTAGATGTATAAAATCAAAGACAGGAACATATCTGCATTGGTTTTTGCCAGGATTCCAACAGATTCTGAAAACCATTTAGAGAGGTCAGGGCCGAGAGCTTCAGATCTTTTTGTAAGATATTCCATGAAGCAGGAGCGGAGTAGGAGAAGGCCCTTTTTCCAAGTTCAGTCCTCACTGACGGAACACTGCAGGTAATCATGTCCTGAGAGCGCACGCTGTAGCTGCACTCACGCAAAGACATGTAGGAGGAGATGTATGAGGGCAGCAGACCAAGAAGTGATTTAAAGATGAAAATGTACCAGTGGAAGAGTCTGCGTGAGGTTAATGATGTCCAGTTAACCAGTGAATACAGGGTGCAGTGGTGGGTACGATAATCACAGCCAGTTATGAATCTTAGTGCACCATGATAGACAACATCCAACATCCGCAGGGTGCTTGTAGGAGCATTCATGTAGAGAATGTCACCGTAATCAATGGAGGGAAGGAAAGTCACAGATACAAGGCGTTTCCTAGCATTCAGTGTTAGACATGATCTGTTTCTGAAAAAGAAACCCAGTTTAACTTTCAGTTTCTTCACTAGGTTTTCCACGTGGAGTTTAAAAGAGAGATGTGAATCGACCAGTATACCCAGATATTTATAGGAATCAACAAACTCAATAGGGACACCATTTGAGGATAAAATCAGAGGAGGATCTGCTGGAACCGCCTTCCTATTTGAAAAAAACATCCCTTTTGTTTTATCAGCATTTAGGACAAGTTTGAGACGGAACAAATCTGACTGGATGATGTCAAAAGCGGATTGCAGTAACTGGAAAGCCTTAGCTACTGTTTTAGCTCGGCAGTAAACACAGAATATATTGTAACACCATGTCCAATGACCAAACCAGAACCAGCTTCCACTGACCTTGTTTTACAAACAAAAAGCAAAAAATGTAAATTTCTAAACCTATTAAAAAAAACTATAAACATAAAGCTAAACCTAATACGCAGCACCGCGGGTGGTGCGAGGTGGTCGATCACCCCACTGTTTTTAAAGGGGACCACATATTGTTTTTTTAAATTTTTATGGTATGTCTTAGCCTGGCCCTCGCCATTCCTACGCAGCTCCGCTCAATTCTCATTTCCCTTCACTGCTGGGTCTGGGACTTGTCCCATAGACAAGGATATCTCCGGTAGATTTTTGACCGGACCAATCAGAGAACAGAAGGCGGAGTTTTGAACGACGTCGACTGACGTCGTCATTCAAAATGGCTGCCGCCACGAAGGAATTTTCAATAAAACAAGGTAAAAAACTATTATTTCTCTGCTGATAAAAAATGTATTTCTTAGCTAACGTTATATCAGAAGTGTTCCTGAGCAATCAGAGAGCAGAAGGCGGAGTTTTGAACGACGTCGACTGACGTCGTCATTCAAAATGGCTGCCGCCACGAAGGAATTTTCAATAAAACAAGGTAAACTATTATTTCTCTGCTGATAAAAAATATATTTCACCGCTGACGTTATATCAGAAGTGTTCCTGAGCTTAACAGTTCCTAAATCAATTCACGAAATGGTCAAATCTGCTGGATTTAAATAGTTTCGGTTTGACATTTTCCAAACAGCCTCGGGTGCGCTACGAAAATAAATGATAAAAAATCGAATTTTATCTCAAATGTTTCATCTAGGCCAACAGTCAGTAAATTAGAGACATATAATTACACACTGGTAGCAGAAAAAATATCCACCGAGTGGTTTCTGAGCTTTTTATCTGAATAGCCTGGACCTCGCCAGGCTAAACTAACAAAACTCCGCCTTCTGTTCTCTGATTGGTCCATTCAAAAATCTAACGGAGAAATCGCTGTCTATGGGAGAGATGCCAGACCCTAGTACAAAGCGAAGTGAAGGACATGGGTCTGGTATCAACCAGGCTAGGTATGTCTGTGTGCTATCCAGACCCCGTTCATTCAATTTAATACAAAAAATAATTCTTAGATAATAAATTATACCCTTTTTAATTCTGCCATTTCTAACTTCCGTTCTAAACGAGCTGTTTATGATAATGAGCTCTGAAGTCCACGCCCGTCAAAACTCTGTCTCCGCCCTCTGTAACTGCCAGTATCTCAAATCTGTTGTTGTTTTAAAATTAGCCTTTTTTTATTACTCGTTTTACTTACTGTTAGTGCTAGCTTAAAAGATAACTTACTGAAAGCTGTTTGTGTGCGCCGCCATTAGCTGCTCCTATTATCATGCCCTCCCGAATCCGAGCTCTTCCTCCTCCTTCGGTAACAAACAGCCCGCGTAGCTCCTGCTAGTTGCATGCAGCGCTTTGGTCCACGGTTGCACATCCAATCCAGACAAACGCAAACTTCACAGAGTGTTTCCAGTTAATTTATCCGTATGAGGCAACCTAACCTCTGACCGGACCGGACCCACACTGTCCTCAAAAGCCAGCAGCTAACTGCAGCCCGATCTCTCCGAAAAAAAAAAAAAAAAGATGCCATGGCCGGGACGCGAACCCCAGTCCTTTGGGTGCGACACCAGTTGTTTTACTCACTGACCTACCGGCTCAGTTGAACAACAGCAGTCCTTCATCGTATAAGAAATACATACAACCACCTACTTTTAGAACGCTGGAGTTTTGATTAGATTTTGATGAAGTGAAAGGTATTATTAAAATAAATAAGTTGCTAATCTGAAAATATATCGATCAGTGGTGCTTGATGGTACAGACTGTCGCCCCGCGAGAGAGTGTTGTGTGTGCACAGTTTTCTGCCGGCTGCGCGTTGGGAGCGATCGCTATTACACAAAAAATTGAACTAAAACGTAAAAATAACAATTATAAAGTATTATTATGTCGATGTATATATCTAGTCTCACCCCGATTTCACCGAAACAAAAGGCTTTAAAAAAAAGGGGGAAAAAAAAAGATGCCGTTGACAGGATGCGAACTCCGCTCTCCTGCGTGGCGTTCAAGTGTCGTAACCGCTCAACCAAACTGACAGTTGTGCAAAAGCAGTCCTTCATCATATAAGAAACGAGTCCAAACCGCGAGAGTGTGTGTGCACAGTTTCAACGAGACAGAGTTCATTCAAACAAGGTAAAACATTATGGTTTTACTCAAGATGTGCTGCTGGCTGGAGCAGGGCTGAGCCCATAGCCCCCCCGGGGGCTAAATAAATGAATAAATAAATAAATGACCGCCAGGTCAGCTCCAAAACTGCTCGGCAACGGTGACGTTTTTTATACTGAAGTGGGTTGAGCCGCACCAGGGGTTGCTAGTTGAGGGGCTGGACTCAGGTTTGGTGTGGGTTGTGGCTACGGTTTGTGACGTCACAAACCGCAGGAAGTGCAATCGGAGTGTTTCTATCAAAGATAAATAAATATACTTAGAGTAAATAAACCACTGGGTGCATTTTTTTAGCACTAGGACTGTTTTTTTATGAAGTACATACCCAAAGTTCAGTAAAAAAAACATTAAAAAGTGAATTTTGTATGTGTGGTCCCCTTTAAGTTTTGTTTTACGTGCCACTCGATTCTTTCACTTTTGCAGCTTAATAATAATAACTAATGATTTTCCTGTGATTTATCCACAGTATGAAGAATGGTAGTCCAGCATAATATACACTCCCAATGTTTTGTTGGTCTTTTTTTTTTTGTAAATATATATATTTTTTGCGTTTTTATTTATTTATTAGCATCTTAAGATCCTATGACATCATCAACTACTCGAGTTCTACTCAAGCTTTATTATGTTAATGTCGAGTTTAAAAATTATGTACGGTACTCGTTCAACCCCTAGGTGGGGGGCGCACATGACTCACAATCGGCACCATGTTGTCATAGTTGACAGCCTCTTGATAAAAACGGTTCTATTTTTAGACTGAACGGCTAGCAGAAGGTGTGCGTAGATAACTGGCTGCATGTTTGTGTGTGTTTGTACATCTTTTTATGTAAAGCTGTTCATCCTGCCCCCGCTTCCTTTTCAGGTGTAGACGCGCAAGAAGCAGAGGAGGACACTCGAACGGAAGCAACAACTCCCACTTCGTGTGAACCCGTTAGCCAGTCGCAAATTAGCACGGCGGGACTCGATGGAGTTTCTCCTGCACAGGAGGAAGTCGGCGCTGTCGCTACTCCTGCAGAGGAAGCGCCGCAAGAAGAAACGAGTAACATGGATGCACAAGCTGGTTCGGCTCAGCCTAAAGAGGAGGGGAGAGACTCTGAGAAAACGAAGGAGCCTGAAGGCGACACGGACTCGAGCAGCCAGTCAGTGGACGAGCTGCTGGCTGATTGGAGGGAAGACTTAGAGGTTTTCAAGCAGATGGAGAAGGATGAGCTCTGATGGTCGCTGCACACATCATGTTCTCAGCTTGTGCACAGGGAGACAACTTGGAGCAGGAGACACCGGTCTCCACCTGATGAACTTTGAGAAAGTTGCCATGAAGGTTTCATTTGTCTCTCTGTTATAGTTATGACGTGCGAAGGCAGCCCGCGTACTGTATCTCTGGACCACAAAGAAGTCCTTGGACCAGGGTTCTCCTCGCTGTCTTCAACAGTTTCTGTCTGTGCAACATAACAAACCCTACAGATCCACTCGGACCAGACAGGAAACACACCTCTCTTTCCAATCCCTCTGCTCTCTATGCATTACTGACTCGGTCAAACTCTCACTGCTTAATTCATTGACCAGTTGATTTTATCCAAATGTGAGGATTATTTGTGTTGTTTTATTTAACATTTTAACGGTCTTGGGTCTTATCTGATGTACACGTTGAAAATCAATAGACTTTATTGTGGGAGGGGGTGGGGGGTTGGTGATCAAAATTATTTTTATGGGCTCACGGTGAACAAAAAAAGTCAATCTTCTTTCTGGAATACACAAGAACTCGTGTAAATATTTATTCATCCAGATGCATAAACGGAACTAATTTGGTGCTGTTTGCTCAGGTTCTGGTTTCCACCACAAACAACAGCATTTGGACCACATTGGAGCAAAACACTGTGGAATGAGTTTGAATAAACCTCCACAGGGTGGCTCTGTCGCATCCGTTTCTAGTGCTGCTGGCAGGAGCAGCACTCAGCCGCTGATTGGACAAGATACAATAAAAGGTTTAAAGTAAAGCTGGATGGATTGTCTTGATTTTAGTTTATTCTTTGTCTTTTCAAAACTGAATGTGAAATTAGGAAGAGGTCTGTAAACATCATGTCAGGGTGAGGGCACACCTAACGGAAACTAAAGGTGTTCTACAAGAAAACCACACACTTGTGCTGGTTTAGAAGAAGTGAGAGTGTCTGAGTCAAAGATTTGAAGATGGTGCTTTCCAGCAGTGGGTGGACACCCACGTCAAATCACTGGAGTCAACATGACAGATCTGTCATTGGAAAATTCTCAGTAGGCACCGTGGCATTACTGCCATAAAGATTACAGCTGTGGTAGAATAAGTACGCCTGATAGAAATACTTCAGTACTGATAAAAGTCTTGCGTTGGCTCGTAAAAAAACAAAAAGAAGAGCTAAAGTGTACTTTACCCTTTGTAAGAATCTTTTGGCACTGATTGTGAATTTGGTACAACTTTAAATAAGGCTCCTGCTCCCATTATAAATGGTTAATAAATAGCTTATAGATATGTTATTAATTCCTCCATAAATACCTTGTGTCATTAATAACTGCTCATTATGCAGTAATTAAGGGTGACAGAGACAAAACTGACCAGCTTATTGCCAAATAGTGAACCAAATCTGTTCACCTATATATTTCATCTACTGTATAGAGTTGTTGTTATATTAAACATTTCAGTTACCTTGTAAGCACAATACGCATGTTTAAACCCATCTCTTTAGCATATAATATTGTACTTTATCACTACATTATAACTAATATGTCCTAAAAATGTTTACAAAAGCTTATTGTGCTTACAAGGTACTGTAGTAACTTAGTCTGAAATGTTTAATATAACAACTCTAGATGAAATGTATAGGTGAACAGATTTGTCTCACTATTTGGCAAAAAACTGGTCAGTTTTGTCTCTGTCACCCTTAATTAATGCATAATAAACAGATCAAAAAAGGCGTTCAATACAGAAACAACTGGACTTTATTTGTAACAGAAGACAGTTGTTTCTGTATTGGACGCCTTTTTTGATTTATCATGTCTTGGACGACTGAGAATCTTCACCAGCATAATAAACAGATATTAATGTGTTATAAAGTGTTTATTGAGGAATTAATAACGCATCTATAAACTTTATTAGCCATGTACAACTGTGCCGTGAATTTTAAGGACAGAAATTTGAGCAGTCTTGTCATGTGTGCCATGTTTTGTCCTCTGGATTAAAACCAACATGAATGTGTCTTGATGTGAAACTGCAAATATCCTCGTGTGAAAAATAATGCCACAGTTTGGTAAACAGATCATATTTAGATTAATTACTCAAAAAACTGACCAGATTGCATTTGAATAAAGTGTAATCAGATTATGGATAATAGCAGTGCTAATGAGAAATAATTACATTTTCTATTTTACGTGCAGATCAGTGTGTGACTTGTTTATTGGTTTTATTTTATTTATGAATATTTGAAAGACGCCCCAACATGAAAACCACCGGACACTAAATTAAACTCATTTTCTGGTTCTGTTATGTTTATGTTTATGTTTATGTTTATGTTTATTAAATTTGTTCATTTTTTTACAAAAGAAACAATACAAGGCAATCTCATAATGATAGTGTACAAAATGTAAAAAAATGAAAGGTGGCAGAAAGAAGAATAAATCTTATTATATCTGCCCCTTATCTCCAGCAATCAGATTAAACAACAGTAGTCAAACCATGTAAACAATAATAATCTTCAACCAACTTTTTCCAACAATCAGGTTAAACAATAATATAAAATGATCTCTTTCTAATGGGAAGCTGTGTGACGTGCAGGGCCCAGGACCAGTAGGGGTGCAGGAAAAAAAAAATCGAGATTTTAAAGAATCGAGATTCTTAGTCCTGACGATTCAGAATCGATTCTAAAAGCCCCAAAATCGATTTTTGAAAGAAAGAAAAAAAAAAAAAATTATTAATTTTTTTTACATTAAAACCCAAAAGATAAAGAAAATAAAACCATATCTCATAGTATATGAAAGAATACATAAAATGAAAGGTGACCCGAACAGTGACCTCCAGGACCTGATAGGATAAAGCGGGTAAAGATGATGGATAGATGGCTTTTGTTGAAAAGATTTACCAAACAAATCTTTTAAACGAAATCCATCCATACACATTTGAAACATGGATGAATGCAATATGATTTTGAAGTCTATTTTATTTTGAGTTAAATGTTTATGCAATACAGTAGGCTGAAATCTTTGTTTACATTTGTATTTTGAATTATTTGTGATGGACTGGAGACATGTCCAGGGTGTCCCCTGCCTCTCGCACAGTGACTGCTGGATATAGGCACCAGTGACCTCCGGGACCCAATTAAAGCTGCTGCATTCTATTCATATACCCATCTGCTCATAATTCAGGCTGCTGTATTTATACTGTTTGACATTATTGTTTGCTACAAGCATACATTATTGCTTTAAATAAATGTTTTATTTGTTTACATTATTGTTGAATATTTTCATGATTTCAATGTTGAATCTTTTTATGATTTCAATTGAAAATCAGAATCCAAATCAGAATCGAAAATCGATCCTGGAATGAAAATCGTTTTAGAATCGAAAATCGTTTTTTATTTTTTATTTATTTATTTATTTTATCGAATGCATCAAAAATCGGAATCGATTCTCCAGAGAGATTCGCACCCCTGATGGTTCGGGTCCAGCCCTGAACGCGTCTTGTTGGTGGGGCGCTCTTCACTGACATGGCTGCGCGCTGTGTTTAGCGGCATCCTGCTGAAATGACGCACACTTTACGTTCAGTCCTCTCTCCGCTCTCCATAGCTCGGATCCCGCCCGGTACCAAGCCCGGAAGCCCGAGCGGCTCCCCCCCAGTGGACCGAGCGGAACCGGTTCATGTGAGTACAGCAGCCTGGGTTACTTTACGACCATTCGGTTCGGGTTGGACCCACCGTGTTCCTGGGGCCTCATGTACAAAGACTTGCGTAGATTTCTTACTGAAAAGTCACGTACGGACAAATCCAGAAAAGTGTCCACGCACAAAAAAATCCAGATTTATCAAACTGTGCGTACACCGGAATCCACGCACATTCCTTATGTACAACACAATCAACGTGGAATTCAGCGCACATGAGAGAGTGGCCGACTCCGCCCTTGACACGCCTCCGTATGAATATGCAAAGTCATTCAAATATGCCATGCACGACAGGAATGTCGTCTCTGCTCCATTGCAAATCATGTCGGAACGTGGAAAAAAGAGGAACTTCACGGACTGTGAACAGAAATCACTTCTGAGTGAGGCAGAGAAGCACGGAAAAAGGCTTCATTCGGCACGCACAGTGCAAAACAAACCATCCACTTTTAAATAAGAAGTTGACCAAGCTGATCTAACATGCCTGTATAGCTTAGTGGCGAACGCGCCCGCCCTTCGTCCCAAAGGTCGTGAGATCGACTCCCGCTTGGTACAATGTTTTTTTTTTTCATTCCAGATTTAAAGACCACAGGAAAACTATTGAATGAAACAACAAGAAATAGAACAATACATGAAATGAAAGGAAGCAGACGATTTATTGTTTTGTAAATAGTTTTCATGTGTATTTCAATCTGGAACGAAAAAAAAAAGAAAAACGTTGTACCATGCGGGAGTCGATCTCACGACCTTTGGAACTAAAGGCAAGCGCTTTACCCACTGACCTAAACGTAGGCGTGTTAATACACCTTGGTTAACTTCTTATCTAAAGAAATTACATCTCATTGTTGTCAATATTGTTGCCACTATCTGGCGCATGCTTTTATATCCACTCATCTAATTGCGTCCATGTGGATGTAATAATCGTTAATCATGTGTGTTTGGTGGGATTTATGATTGTTTTCACATCGTGGACACGGTTTCACAGATCACCTGTAAGTGTCGCCAAAGGAACAATAACCACAGAAACGTGCGTACGCCAACAGGGGAGCAGCCGTGGATTTCTACGTGGATGCGCAGATATTCCCGTTCATATCAGATTTGATACATACGCCACTTTGCGTGGAAAGTGACGTGCGCAATGTTTTTGTGCGCACGCATGGTTGATACATGAGGCCCCTGCTCTTTCCGTTGTTTCCTGACCGGACCCGGACCAGGACTATCGCCATACAGGACCAGCAGCTCTGCATCTGCGCGTGTTTTGTTTTCGGTTTCTAGCACGGTTCACAACACGGGTTAGACGGTGGTGCGTGTTTTTGTCTCTTTTGGGGAGGGTTGTGTGCGCGTGCTGGCTCGGCTGGGCGCATTTTGAAAATTTCCACACATCCTGGTTGTGTGCGCGTGCCAGCGTTTGTTTTCATCCACACACAGCGAGGACCTGTGCCGTGCCGGACCAGGCTCCGCGGGGCCGTTCGTGGAAACAAAGCTGCCAGTGTGTCCCTGCAGCAGCGCAGCTGGACACAGCTGCCGAGCGGCGGCGCGGGTTCGAGCCCCGGAGCAGGCAAAGTGAGGGGGTTAGTATCCGGGTCAGGCTCTTTTCTGGACCTACAGCTTGTCGTGTGTGTGTTTTTATTTTTAAATGAGTTACAAACTGTGAACATCTTTATTCCTCGTTGTGTCTGATCAGAGGGAACAGGTGAACGACATTTATCACTACTGTTTATCTACTTTTTATCTGATCTACACTACTGCTGATACTGTATATATATTCTTTTTACTAGCCTTATTGCATATGCCACTTTACCTCTATACCAATATCAACTACCTCATACATATACTGTGTACATAAACTTCATATGCTGCTTTATCACTTTATTACAAATGACAATGTCAGAACCTTCATTTTACTTTATAGATAAACTTTTTTATACTTTTATACTATGCTAAACTCAGGACAGTATTACACTTTTATTATTTCATGTTATGCTTATGCTTATTAAATGTTTTAGTGTTTAAATGGTTACGGTTGCACAGAGGAACTGAGAGAAATGTAATTTCAATCCTGTGTCCTGTAGCAGTTTTGACAATAAAGTTGACTTTTGACAAGTTATGAAACTCTTTAATCCAACAATGTTCAGTCAGGTCATCTGGTTTCTTTTCTTTCTTTCTTTTCTCTCTCTCTTTCTATTTTTGCTGAGAGACGTTTCCTCCTTCATCCAAAGGACTTCTTCAGGACCTGACTGAACATTCATGTACAGTATTTGGATTATTGAGCATGAACTTTGGAGACTCTTTAATTCATTCTTCCAGATATATAATTCTCCATTGTCAGACAGAAGTAAGTTTTCTGTCCTCAAATGTGGCAGATTCTGGTTTGTTTACATGTTGATGTTGTGCATCAATCTGGTGTGAAACTGGTGTGGGTCAGATTATATGGCATCATGTCACCGCCGGCTTACATCAGGGTTTACCATCAGTCCCTGGAGTGGATGTATTAAGCTCCCTCCTCTTTATTCCTGATCTATCCGCCTGCCTCCATCTGCCTTCCTGTCACTAATATGGTGTCTTATTATTGCTCACATGTGGCATTTTGACTCCTCTCCTTGCTCAGGAGGAGCTATTTTTATCCCCGTCCTCCTTCCTCATCCTCTCAATTATCGCCATCATCTGCCCCTGTGCCCTCCAACCCCTCAGCTGATGAAGAGCAGTTTGCATGAGTGTCCAGCCCCGGTCTGGGTCATCATTCAACACTTGCAATGTCACGATGCGAAGAGGTGGAGGGTTTCCATGGTTACAGGATGTCTCCTCCGGTCCGGTGGGCGTGGGAAGGAGTTCCCACGACCGTGTCTTTCGTTCAGTTTGCGTCTGCTCTGCGGGCGTTGAGCTCCGTCTGTGCTGTCAGGTGTGATGAGGTGGTTTGTGTTGCAGTGCAGAAAGCACCAGGCCAGCAGAACCTGATCCCTCTGTTCTGCTTGACCGAGGGCAGCACTGGACCCGGGACTTTTCTACCTGACCCAATGAAAACAAAAGAAAAAGTGCAACCAATTTGCACATTTCTGGTGTTTGGGTTTATGTGCCTGCGTGCGCTGCAGATGTGCTGATCGACGGTTGAAATCAATGCTGATGGGTCTTGTTTTTTTTAAATCGCGTTTTATGTCAGCAGGAACTGGAAGTGAAGCTTTCTGTGAGTCCAGCACGCCACGAAGCAGCATCTTTGTGTGTGTGTGTAAGTGTGTGTGTTTGTGTGGGAGTCCCTTACTGTGTTTGCAGTTTAGTCCAGAGTCCAACAAGGGACGCAGACAGAGTGCAGTATTGATTTTTTGTTTATTCATTTAATATTTCTATTGTCTTTGTGGAACTGGAAGTAACGATTGACGTTTCGTTCCACGGTAGATTAAAAAGCATTTCAGGTGAGACCTCAGTGGGCACATCGTGAAGATGACGAGCTTCAGTTAAGGTTCACGCAGTTTTGTAAAACGCCTCAGCAACATCAAATGGGAAAAGAAGGTGAAAATCGAATGATTAAAAAGAGAAAGTGAAATGAGTATTTCAGGGGTTTTGTATGTCTGTTGTCTGGTTCTGCTTTTACAGATTATAAAACCCCAACAAGACGACAGTGTTCATATGTAAGAGCATTCTCGCTTGAAAAAATCTAGGCTAAGTTGTTTTCACCAGCTGCGGTGCATCGTCATTTTCATAGTTGCTAATTGATTAGGCGTGTACAGACACGGCCAGTTGCTGTTTCATATTTATTTTTTTTTTTTTTTGTGGCCAATTAAAATCAGTTTGTCTCATTTATTGTTTTTTGCGGAGAAAATCCCTCTGATGTAATTTTTCCATACCTGTGGCTCACCGCACATGCATAAATACCTCGGTACAAAAACAATCAGAATACAGTAATTTCCATCTCGTTGCTCAGTATGCCACCACTTTGCTGGTTTTGAGCCATTACAACTCCACGTTGGGGGTTATTAGGCTCCTAGAGCGTGCAGTTAAGGAAAGGTTTGTTCATCTTTGTGAAGGAGCGTCTGTTTGCATAAAAAAAAGAAAAGCAGCAAATAACCCACCGGCCATGTAGAGATGTAAAACGTCTGCAGCTCCTTGAGCTGGAACAGGCAAACGCTTCGCTCTGTTTTCCTTCCCACGTGCAGGCTCGCCTGAAAACGGCTCTCACCGTTATCCTGCAGCGAGCTCGCCAGTTATGCATACACCGTTTGTTTCTCTCGGTTGTGGTGATTATTACTAATGAATATTATTGCGGGTATTTTCTCATTTTGCAGGTCGTGGGTTGGTTTGTTAGCAATTCAGATGGATCTGGGTGAGACGACGTAAACAAGTCTGACCTTGCATGGATGCTGCGTTGGAGTAGGCCCACTCTATCAGCCTCGCAGCCGTCTGAGAAAACACATTCAACAGCAAACGTGAAGTGAAGTTGAGCATAAATATGAATTCAATGACAGTCAAAAAATCTACAAAAACTCTGAAGAGGGATATCCTGATGCATGCTCAATAATCGAGGTAGAAACATCTTAAAGTTAAGTCAGATCCTCTGGATGGATTAAAAATAAAGTTGAAACGTTTCATCTTTAATCCAAAAGACTTCTTCAGTCTGATGATGTGTAACACACTCAGTCTTATAAATACTGTAGACCCTTCTTATAGTGGATCAACCAGTATTGCTGGTGACAGACAGAACTAGATGTTCACATGACCGATCATTATGCTCTGATGGTTGTTTGCTATTCACAGAGGGCTGAGTGATACTAGCAATAACAGCATTGTAAGAGGGGGACAGTTGAACGCGGAGGCCTCCACCTCTGTTTAATGATGGACGGTTTCTTTTCACAAAGATGGCCTCCTTTACTCCTCTCTCAAACCATTGTTCCTCTCTATCAAGGATGTGAACATCTTCATCCCTGAAAGAGTGACCTCTGGCCTGGAGATGAGTGTAGACTGCAGAGTCCTGACCTGATGATGTTGATCTTCTGTGCTGGGCCATCCTTTTGGCCAGTGGCTGTTTAGTTCCCCCTATCACCCTCCTGACACTGAACAGCATACACAATATTACTCTGTTTGTGCCGCTGGACTGGATCTTTGGGATGGACCAGTCTTTGCTGTATCACATTTTGGGGTTTGAAATGTCTGAAGAGGAAATGTACCTCCTTTGTATTACAAAACTTTCAGATGGGCTATCTATCAGTTCTTACTTGTTATTCCATTCCTGTCTAAATTCAACTCTTATCTCATCGTGCTCCAATCTAGCTTTTACTTCTGGGCGACTGCCGAACTGAATAACCTCTTGGGAGTTAGTAAAGTTGTCTGAACTGACCTGAACTGAACTTCTGTCACAGTAGGAATAAGCAGAACAAAATGCTATTGCAAGGAAGAGAACATGCAGAACAACATGCCTTTTGGTCGTTAAGGGAGATGTTCCCTGAGAACTCTTGTGGTACAAAACCCAGCTTTTAGTAGTCCTCAGAGGAGATATTGTATCCTCTAAGCCAGGCTGCTTTAGGTGAAACTGAACATTTTGGTATGGTTGATTCTCTCCGGCACCAAATGTGGCTCACTGCTGGTTAAATCTAAAATGTGTTGCTTGAGGTCTTGGCACTCTGGAATTGTCTTGCGTACTTCTTTCTATTATTTTTCTTGTGTTTTCATCTTTTAGCCTCTTTGCGTTCTCTTTAAGCTGCAGTCTTGTAAGAAAATGCTGAGCAGACCTCGCAGTTTCAGCTCAACTGGCTTTTATAGTGTCTGGGAGAGAAATGCAGGCTCCCTACCAGACTATATGTATGCATAGGCGTCTCTAATGCCTGCTTTAGCTGTGTGCGATGTGTTTGTCGATGTCAGGCTTCGGGTTTATTCTACAGAACAGAGGCGCCCCTGTTTAATCTGCCACCCCTCCTTTTCCCTCAGTTTTTTCACATCTCCACTTCTCTCCATGGCCGTTAGTCATCTTCATTCCAGCGCTGACAACAAGGAAAGAGACACTCAACAGCAAACAGTGCATAAAGGGAACACACATTTCAAACAACAGGGCACCATTGAAGAATGGCCCTGCTCGTTCACGTCTCAAGAGTTGGTGAGGCTTCCAGGGCTTGTCAGGTTGATGAAACGCTCAAACTGGGACAGTATTAGAGGGAGAACACTTGCTGCCTGGTTAGAGTAAATATTATGTTACAATGGACCAGGGTTTGGACTGAAACTCTTTTGTCAGATGAAGCAGCAAAGACACTCGACGTACTGCAGCCAACATCCTCCATCAGAAGCACTAGCTAACGGTAAATCTGCTGCTTCAACTAGATAACGTACCGTATTTTCCAGCTTATATGTTGCTCCGGAGTATAGGTCGCATCAGTCAAAAAAAAAAAAAAAGCCTCATGAAGAGGAAAGAAACATCTATAAGTCGCTTTGGAGCACTTTTATTTAGAAGTGTATTTCACAAAGTGCAAGAATAGACATTTGATCTGAAATAA
>JBBPBX010021580.1:20444-42239 GCA_038048925.1 Garcialebias charrua | reverse complement strand
CCTGTGCAGCGCAGTCTCTTAAAGGGATCAGCGCTGTCAATTTTGAGCAGATTTATTCAACCGTCATCATTTTCCCCGTGGTCTATCGGCCCATTCATGACGCGGCCCATCGGGATTTCTCCTGAACTTCCCGATGGCCACTCCGCCCTTGTATGTATGTATGTATGTATGTATGTATGTATGTATGTATGTATGTATGTATGTATGTATGTATGTATGTATGTATGTATGTATGTATGTATGTATGTATGTATGTATGTATGTATGTATGTATGTATGTATGTGTATGTGTGTGTGTGCGTGCGTGCGTGCGTGCGTGCGAAGGAGTCTTAAATCCTTCCGACACTCTTGCAATATTCTTAACAATAACCGTGTTTCCATCTATTTTCATTTCGAATTATGAGCTAATTTTTGAAATCTCTCAAAAATGTAAATACAAATTAATGCGGATCAGAAGTGTTTCCATCAACTGGCTTGAATCGCATCTACCGGGCCACGCACAGCGTCATTACGTCAGACGTCAGCGTCATTACGTCAGACGTCAGCGTTACGCATGTCTACAGTAAACAGGAAGTAGCGGTTGAAAACAGAACCCGGCCACACATCTCGTCAAAATGGAGAGAATATTTCAGGTATGTGTTGCTATCGGGCAAGTTGTATTTATTCTGTCATGCCAACTAGTTTTAGCGATGTTACATGTTGTCCGGAGCGGAAACAGCTGATCAGTCACATGACGTAAATGTTCGCTACGGCAGAACTGAGTCGGCAAATCTGTTTCCATCTGTCGTTTTGCACATCAGCTCTCTTTCGAAACCCCAAAAAACCACCTCAAGCGAGCGTATCAACTTTTGAGCGAATTAGAGGAAGTTAACTCGAATTTTGCCGTTTCTATTCAGCTTTTCTGATGCGATGCTTCAAAATGCACATCTAGAAACCTTGATGGAAACACGGCTAATGTTTCTAAACTCTAAACGCTCTAAAAAGCACAGAATGTCATGATTTCAGCTCTCTGCCTCCGGCTGCACTCTCAGCCACGCCCATTTCTCCGCTCATCAGAGTCAGTCAGAGTCAGAGAGAATTTATTGTCATTTGCACCGCATGTAGTACATGTGTTGAAAACGAGATTATGTACACAGGGTCCCAGTTACATCCAACAACAAATGCAAGAGAAGAACAATAATAACATCTAGGATTAACTAAGAGAGACATCAGCTAGTAATACACTAAGCCCTAATGTAGTAGAAAAACATCATTATAAACAGCAGCACGAACATGAGCAGATGGTCACAGATGAACGCAAATCATCAGCTGCAGGAGGAAGCTTTTCTGCAGCTCTGGGTTGCACAAATGTGCAGCAGGTGCTAAATAATTTGAAATAATTTATTTGAAATAAAAATTCCATCCCGATCGTGCAGCTCATCCATCAGTCAGCCAATTGTGTGTCATGTCTGATCTTGCTTTGAGCTGGTGAAGATTCTCAGTCATCCAGGACATGATCAAATCAAAAAATGTTCAATACAGAAACAACTGGACTTTATTTGTAACAGAAGACGTTTCGCTCAATGCTCCTCGGATGAAGAGCGAAATGTCTTCCGTTGCAAACAAAGTGCAGTTGTTTCTGTATTGAACGTTTTTTGCTCTTACTTTGAAAAACCGCAATAGAGCGAGTCCGCAAAAAACGAACTGCGAAGTAGCAAGAGACCACTGTACTCCGGTTTCCTCCAACAGACCAAAAACATACATGCCAGACTGACTAGGTAAGTGAGTGTGATTTGTTGTCGGTTGAACTTATTTTACGTTTGTCCTTTATTGGAAAAAAAAAGGAGTTTGTGGGTTGAACTTATTTTACGTTTGTCTTTTATTGGATAAAAAAAGGAGTTTGTGTGTTATGCCTGTGGTTAACACAAACTCCTTTTTTTTTTCCAATAAAGGACAAACGTAAAATAAGTTCAACCAAGTGAGGTTCGAACCAGAGTCGAGAAAAGGCTTGGAGCGGCAACCCGACACTCTACCAGTGAACCACCGGGTATCTTGCTGTTTGTAGTTCCACTTTTCCTTTTAACGGATCGCCCCTCAGAAAATCCTGGCTACGCCCATGTAAAATAAGCTGATTTGTAATCAGTTATTAACAACTCTCATGCACACAGATCACAAATGCCTTTAACAAATTATTTGTATTCCAAATCAATTTCTGTAAAGAGTTCATCCTTATTGCCTTTAGTGACGTATTGAAATAACAAACGTGTAAAAATCCTAAATAATCCTGGACAATTATTAAAAATTATGAAATTTATATTAGTGCTATTGAAAGAAAAACAGCACAAAACCTGAAAAATTATTTTTAGCCAGAGGGAGGGAGAGCCTAAAATGTAGGGAGGACAGAGATAAAATGTAGGTTAAAAGGCTGTTGCTCTTTTCACAAGCAAGGTTGTCAAACCCGTTCTGCAGAGATATTCTCCAACCCCCCACTCATGTTAGCATTCTTCCATAGGTCAGACTTTCAAGTGGAGGTTAGACTTGGGGCAAAAAAGAAAAATACTTGAAAGAGGGTTTCAAGTTTAGTTATCTGGTTACTATTTTCAGACTGTTTAAAAAAATGCTAGAAAAAACTGATAGGTTTTGTCAGCAAGGGTACTTTAATCAATCTGATTGTGTTAACATTTACCTGACGAAGAAAAAAAAAGTTTTGTATCCACTGAGGATCAATATTTCCCAGACTATTAGCAGTACCATTATTCACTTAGTATTATCAGGCCTGTCTGTGCTCCTGTCATCGTTAACAACAATCAGCATCACAGCAAATGAGCAATGTATGACAAAAAAGTTAAAAAAAAAAAAGACAAAATGAGCATTAGGACTGAAGAAAGATCACACATTGGACTTCAAATAACTGAAAACACCATGAAAACACCAACAGCTATCATCACGATCTCCTCATGTTCTGCAAAGAGAACAGTAAACATTAATGTGTGCACAGCTGCTTGTTCTCAAACAGCACTCATAAATCTATTTCTCATTAATAAAATATGTGACCCAATACATTGTCAATAAAGAGGCGTGAGGAGCACAGTAATATTGTATGAGACGCTCAGAAGCAGAGCTTGTACTTTAAAAAACCCGGCCTCTTCCTCAGTTGCTAAGGCAACCAGAGCAGTGGGTGACCAGTGAAAGCTGGGTGGATGGGTGATTTAATGTAAGCCCCCCTTCAAATGCACATTACCCTTCTTTTTAATCTGTCCCACGACCTTAAAGGAAAGGAAAATAGGACTGCCCCTCTAATTCAGCATACAAACCAAATGCCAAAACAATTGAGGATTACAGAGTTTAAAAAGCAGTTTGGCATCACTTTGAGGCACGATGAGATCCGGTAGAATTACGAAGACTAGCTGTCAGTCTGTTGTGAAGCATGCAGCGTGGAGTACACCATCAGCCTCCAGAAAGCAGCTTCCGCAGCGCGAGAGGAACCTGAGAAGGATGGGCAGGAGCAGGAAATGAACAAGGAGACTGAGCAGACCCTCCTCTGCTCAAGGTGACTTTCTCCCTCTCGTTGACCTGATTACTTGTCCTCCACCCCCATTGTGGAAAAAAAGCACGCCGTCCTCTCTCTCACACACTCGCTCAACACTGATAATGGGCTGCGTTGGCCAAACCAGAGCGAGGAGCTGGTGGGAGGTAGCAGCCTGTGTAGATGTGAAAGCACATATTTCTACCACCACCTCACCCCATCACCACAGCAGCCTTGTCATTACGGGGCATTCCCTGCATACACAGGACAACTCTCCCACTAAGAAATTGGCCCTGAGGCACGATATGAGCATCGTGTCATCCTCCCCCACCTCCAGGTTACTAGAGCAACACCGCTCCCTGCGCCAGCACCTCCTAATTAGACAGACATGACACAGTCACCTACGCATTGGTAAGAGGAATCTGGCTTGTGTTCTGGAGAGTGATAAATCAAACCAGCAGCCACAACTCCTCTCAGACACACAGACTGATAGCCTCTAACTATCTACTGGTCACATGCAGTCCGCATACACACATTCCAGTCAGCAGATAGCCGGCTTCACCTCCTGCACTCCGTTTCCTTGCAGTCATTTGATTATAGGGTATAATAGACAGATTTATAGAGCTCGTCTTACCCTGTCCTGGAGAGAGCTTGCCTCTGTTTTGTTCTGGGCATTCCCTTTAAATCCTTAGCTCACTGCAGCGTTCAGCAGTCTGCACAGTCGACAGAAAAACCAAAACGTGTACACATCACAGAGCAGAGCATTTTCTGTGCAAGGTGTGTTAACCAAGCAGGTTCAAAGTCATCTGCTTGAGTTTGTAGTGGCTACAGGATGTCAGAACTAGCCGAGAAGAAAATCCCAACTACATGTACATGGAGGATGGTCTTTTCTGATGGCTGGAGGGAAAACAAGAGATAAACCTGCCATAGAGACTGCAACTGTTTGTTTTACAAAGCAGCCAGCTGGCCAGCGAGAAATTCACAAGAAAATCTTCTCCGTCCTTCTACCTCTCCCTTTCTCTGCAGAATGCTGTGAGGGCAAAGGGGACCGGCACAGATGTTACTGGCTTTAAACCACACCCTTTCCCAACACTCTCAGTCCTAATAGGATGCAGCCGAACAGCGGCTGACGCCCAGTTTGCGCCCTTCCCCCAGGACAGGCTCTGGGCAGCTCATTGAACATTTGCTTAGAGCCTTGTTTAAAACGCTTCAAGAAGAAACAAGCAAAGGTGTAAAATGTGTGATGAAAACATAGGTGTGAGAAACAAGGGCAACTGAAAAATTGGATTCATGTAAAAAAAACAGGCAGTTATTGGAATAGTAGACCCTCAGTCCATGTATCCTACCAAGCGTTCACTACTGCAGAGAGACGCAGCAAGAAAAATATCCTGAGGATTTTAATCTAAAACTTTGACACTCCCACATGATTTAAATCATCAACCATGTATTGCAACAAGCTGCTAAAAGAAGCCAGCATCCATAAACATTCCTACAATGCAACCCTGACACATTTTTGTGCAAATAGCAATGTAATAAAAATTGTGTAAAAACGCAATTTCCTCTCAACTATTCATATTGTTATTCCACATATTGTCTAAATAATGTTCTTACTGCAAGACTTCATTTAGATAAACCTTTAAAGAAATAAATCAAGAGATATTTCAATGAGAAATCGAAACAAAACTAAAGTAAATCAATAATGTTTAAGTGAGAGGAACCGTTGTTGTTCTTCATTTGTTGTTAAAAAAAATCAGACATGTTCTCATAGTAGAACAGATGTCAACCTGATTCAGGGCCTACAGGTGTTCAAACAGATGTTGGCAAAACAAATATCATCATTCAGTCATTCACTTTTTTTATCCTCAGATGTGAGTCAAGCATTGTTGCTCATTGCTGCAGGGGTGCCCATACTGTTTCAGTAGGCGAACTACTTTTAAAACGACCAAGTCAAAGTGATCAACCTACTATAAGATAAGATAGAACTTTTCTGATCCAGCAGGAAACTGACTCACAGGAAATTGTTGTTAAATGTCCCCATTTACATGAGAACAACCTCTGGAAATGTTAGTGCTTTTTCAATGTTTATTGGGGGGTAATGAACAAAAAATGAGCGGGTTTACATGAAAATGCTGTGGTTCCATGTCAGTCTGGTTGCCAGATAAGAAATTATGAACTATAGTGCTGTCGCTTTTAAATGATAGTATTTTGACCTAAACTTTCATATGTGCTGAGTAAATATATTACAAAATGAGGTGTGTGTTGTGTTTGTTGAACATGTGCATTTTAAATTTATCAGGCAACCCTGATACCAGGCTCAGCTGCATTCATTGCACATGCAGCATCTGCATGACTGGTGAGCACACTAACATCTCTTTGTACCCTGGATTTGATTAGTTTTGCTCCTACATGCTGAAAAGGGGTGAGCAGCACAAAAACACTCTGCTCTCTGCCACTTATTATAACAGTTGTTAGTGCAGAAAAACTTTGGACTGCAGCTGCCTTCAGTGTGCATGTGCAAGTTTACACTGGCCATGCATTTCACACATCCGTGGGGAGTTCCCCCGAAAATCTCCACTAGACCTGGATTCAGAAACCTTCGGTTTGAAAGAGAATGAGGGCTGTTGTCGTGTAAATGAACAGCCGTACCGCAGCGGAAAAGCTGCGGTTTCACGTTGTATAAACGGCGCCTCAGACTGGCTGCCCTGTATGTGTCAGTTAAGTGACCAATTTCACAGTGAGGATGGATGACGTCTATTTTTTTATGCCGTGTGATCTACCCATATTATCTTTGCAATCGACTGGTCAATCGGTAGATCACGATTGACCAGTAGATCGCAATCAACCAGTAGATCGCAATCGACCGGAAGATCGCAATCGACGTGTTGGGCACCCCTGCATCGCTGTGTTTTTTTAAACACTTCTGGTTGAAAAAACTCAGAAAGAGTAAATATTCAATAAGAGTACAGTATTACCTTCTCTAAAGATTTAGTGCTTTTAAAAAGAGGCTTGGAATTGGATGCCACAAATCAAATCTAATAGCGAATTTAAAACCCTCTTTAAACTGTGAATAACAAGAGAAATGTTGGAAATGTTTCCTGCCTTCATCACCTTAACAAATAACGACTTTCCATAAGAGGTTGTTGTTTGGAGAGGTTAGTAATTAGTCTTTAGTTTTAGCAGGTCGCTCTTTAGTTTTAGCAGGTCGCTTTCGTAAATGAGCCCATGAGGTTCAAAAGATTTACCTGACTAAATAAAGGTTGAATGAATGAATGAAAAAGTAATACCACTTTCCATGATTTCAGGGTTATTAAAAGTTCAAAGTCTAGCAACAGCTGTCTTTTCCTGACATCTGGGATAAAAAATTGCATGTAATGCTGCTCCCAGCGTCAAGATTCCTGAACCTCTTTCAAATCACATGTTGTAGCTAGCTGATATAATTCTTCATCGAGTGAAGTGTTTTCCAAGTTTAAAGTCTGGGTTGTTGTTCATCAGAACTGAGCCTGCAAGAAACGGTTTATCTCTGTCGGGCTGGTATAACAGACATGAGTGGCGAGCCGAGCCGGTGCAGTCATGAATGGATAAAAGTCATGCAGCTGGAATAACAGACAGGAGCCACTCTCATGGAGCGCTTCTGTTCTGCTGGGATGTATCTCTCCTGTTAGTAAAGGCCAACTAATGTTTTGTTGACCTTGTGCTCACCAGATACACCAGGAAATGTATGGAGAGTTAAACAATGACATTTTTAAATAAAAAATTGTATTGCTTTAACTTTCTCTCTTAGATACTTTGACATCTGCCCTTTCTTTCGTTTGTAATTTTTTTTCATAAAATCCTTTTTAACAACTGGTTTATATTACAGGTAGTCCTCGGGTTACAACGGTCTCGAGTTAAGACTTTTCGTGGTTACGACGCATTTCCCATTAAAAAAATTAAGAAATAAAATAAATAAATATTTTGAAAAGCCGAGTTACGCAGTTTCCGGTTTTACGTCGTAAACGTAGTGGCGGAGGAATACTGCACTGTACTCAAAGCTAAGTCTGGTCCTCTGGACATTCAAAAAACAAACAAAACTGTACTGTGAACTAGGGATGCGTGATATAACCGGTACACGGTAGAAACGATATAAATTTAGCCTACGATAGAGATCTGTCTTCTACCGGCTAACCGCAGAAAATCAGAGTTGTCCGATTTAATCTTTACTTTTTTTTGTTTAAAACTGTGCATAAGTGGTGTTGAAGTGTACAATCAGAGTTGTCAGAGATAATCAATACTTTTTTTGTGTTGTAAACTGTGCGTAAGCAGTGTTAAAAGTCTTTTCTTCGAGTGCTAAGTTGCAAAGCTATAAGCTAACTTCGTCCGGCTTGCCGTAGAGTTGCCATCGGACGCATGCGCAGAACGCTGTGTTCCGTCGAAAGTTTTTTTTTTTTTGTCGAAAGTTAAAGTAAGCGTTGGTCAGCTTTAAATCAGAGTTGTCAGATTTAATCTTCACTTTTTTTTGGTTTAAAACTGTGCATAAGTGGTGTTAAAGTCTTTTCTTCGAGCGCTAAGTTGCGAAGCTATAAGCTAACTTCGTCCGGCTTGCCGTAGTTTTGCCATCGGACGCATGCGCAAAACGCTGCGTTCTGTTGAAAGTTTTTTTTTGTGTGTAAAGTTAAAGTAAGCGTTGGTCAGCTTTAGAGAAACCTGCCCTCTGATCTGTGAACAGAACGCTGTGTTGTGTGATTTTACTGCGAGACCCTCTGGTCAAAGCCACAGAGGAAACTGGTTGTCTTGTCAGCTCTCCTTAAAGCTGAAGGAGACGCCCTCTAGAGGGTTGGAGGGTGAAGTGTTTTCAGTGTAAAATTCTGCTCTGTTGTTCGTTTGACAATATTGGAAACTGTTAAGAGTTAACAACATATTCTTTAGTTTAAAACTTATGGCTAAAACTACACAAGATATATTTTGCACTGTTTTGCACTACAAGAAAGAAGCCTAATGCTTGAGTTGTTAATTATTTAAAAACTCTCTGGACCTAGTAGTGAAATTTTCTTAATAGAGATTATTTTGTGGTATAGCAGTTTTCAAAATAAATTAAGGTAAAAGGACACCCTTTTTTTATTTCTATTGCAAGTTTTATACCAAAAACATATCGCGATATATATCGTTATCGCCACCATTCACAATACATATCGTGATATGAATTTTAGGCCATATCGCACATTCCTACTGTGAACGCGGTTTTACGTCGTAAACGGAATGCAGAATACGGCAGATGGACCGAGCTGGATGGCGGTTTTACGTTGTAAACGTAATAGAGAATACGGCCGATGGACAGAGGAATACGGCCGATGGACGGAGGAATACGGCCGATGGACGGAGGAATACGGCCGATGGACGGAGGAATACGGCGTCACCAGCATCCCAGTAGGCCATAACTCTTTTTTCCCTTCATTATGGCTCCCAAACATGTGTTTTTTGATAATTATGTATGGTACTGTGTTAGGATAGGCTAAGTGCTTGGTAATACAGTACTGTGCATGTATATGGTGCAGTATGTACGTATATTTCGACTTACGTTGAAAATCGGTTTACGACGACGCGTAGGAACGGCTCTACGTCGTAAGTCGAGGACTACCTGTACAGTATATACATTGTAAACTGTGTTATGTTAATGTGGTATAAATAAAAACAGAAACCAGCATGTAAACTAAATCTATTTTATGTCCAATTTATAAATATTTCATATGTTTCACTTTTACGTATAACACATTAGGAAACCAGGGAATGATCCTTATGTGAAACGCTGAAAACTGTCTACCCGTACAGGTTTTACACTGGACAAAATCTCAAACACTAACAACTCAGTAATCAATATTTTCCATCATCAACACACTGTTCTTTTTAAAGAGGGACGCAGACAGGTCAGGAATGTTTCAAACCAGATACAATCGAGCCTGACTGACAAAATACAGGTCAGCTTCAACATTTCAGCACTAGCTTCAGGCTTTCTCTGACAAAAACTGAAATCTGATCTTTTTTTTTGTGCTGAACTTATGTGTTAATGATTAAACATGGAAGCCAGTAAACAGCTCATTATTTTGTTTCAGATTTGTCAATAAAGAGAGGAGAAGCTGAGCAGCTGTACGGTACAAACAAATGATCAAATTGTTTGTGGACAGCTCATTCTTCAAAGAAAAAAATAGGTTGAAGCTTAAAGTTGCTGATTGTTGGAAATTGGGTTTGCGATCCATCAATACTGACAAACAACAACAGAGAAACTAATCAATTCATCAATTCTTTAAATTAGTGCAAAATATTTTGTTTAAGACAGAGCTATAAATTACATCCTGGATCATCTTGTAAAGGGCAACAGCACTAAACCATACCCATACATTTCATTCAGGGTGGGGTTGTATCTATAAATTCCAGCCAAGCAGGGCTTCCCTTGTAGGAGACCCATCATTGACAAATTAAATACCAGAATTAAAGGGGGCCCTACTGGATACCCACCCCTTAGAAAGCTTGTAATTACCGGTAGTCTCTGAATCAGGTCCATCCCAGAGGGCCCACACTACTTTCTGCATCTACAAATCTCCAGAATGCACATAAGGAATTGTAAACAAAAAAAAGGCAGTTCAAGAAATCATACATTTTATAGTAGACATGATTTTTTTTTATTGAGCCGTATTAAAAAAAGGATGCAGTCAATTGCAACAACTAAGAAGCAGGAATGAGTGTTCTTAATTTGAAATTATGACTCATCTCTTTGAGCTCCTGCTTTCTGTAGTTTTTCCAGAACATCCAATTCATTTTCTAATATCTCAGTAGATACATGGAACACTAAAAACATCTTTAGGTGCAGCAAAAAGCTAGTAGGGGGAGGTTAAGTTTGCAAAATTGTTTTAAAAGTAGTTTCTGTGCTTTTCTCCAGCTTTTAAAAATCCATTCAATGCCAAAGTTCAAGTGGATGTGAACTCAAATCTATATTTTAGCTTCTATAGTGCAGAGACTTTGTATTTAAAGAAAGAGTATTTTCAAAGTCTACTTCTTGAAAGATTGAAATATTTAGGTTTAAAAATAAAGATCTTATGGATGTAGTCAAAGGCACTACAGTACTGCAAAAATATGACATAAAACAGCAGCTTCTGGGAACCGTAACAGACTGACAGAATTTGAGGATAAAAGGCTCAGGCTTAACTTGCTGATCCCTCCAGATGTAGGCCAGCAGTGTGCAGAGAAATCAGTGGGTAAGGTTTTGAGCAGACAGAATTGTACAGTGTACAAAGTATTAAAGTAGAGGTAGCATACAAACAAATCAAATGAAGGAGTGTTAATCTAACATAATCCAATCAGGGTCCAGTCTGCTCTGAGGTGAAGCGTCTATTAGCTTCTGTCACACACAGATGCTTTGAGTCCGTTCACCAGATTAGATCCAAGTGAAAAGGTCTGAGGTTCTGGCCTTGTTTTCAACAGCTGTGAAACTGACTTATGGCCAGCTGGATGCATGAAAGACGAAAAGATTTGTGTGAGACCAAGTTGCCATGTAGTCCATAGCCTATTTTGCACAAGAGGCAAGACATAAGGTTTGAGATGCTTATCTGCTGTCATAATCTCAGCAGAGAAAATCAACATGAGACTAGAAGCTGAAACAATTTATTAAAAGCTAAGAGAATCCACTGAAAACCTTGAACTAGTTGGTGGGCATAGCAAATAAAAAACAACATAACAAAGCAGATGCAGAAAAAAAATGTTTGGGGAGTTTAACAAGGACACCTGCTGTTTAACAGGATTGACCTGGCAGCTTCTGCCCTGTGGCGACTCAACAATCAGCAGCATGCACAAACCACGTTGTGCATACAGCTGCTGTATATTTGAACACACAAACAGCCTGTTTGCTGATTAATTCATTTAGGCTGCTTATGTTAGGGTATCATGTGCTAAAAACAATTCTTATGAAGCTTTCTTTATAGATGAACAATGAAATAGGATCTGTTCAAAAGTAACAAAAAGGTAGGAAATGGTTGTTACATATGCGTGAGAAAATAAAAAGTATGCACTTAGAGCTGTAATATGATCCATCTAAAGGAACATTTAGTAATAATAATAATAATAATAAATTCAATTTATACCGCACTTTTCATTAATAAAAATCTCAAAGTGCTACAACAATAAAACAAGTGATAAAATCAAATAAAATCAATAATGATATCAACTAAGATTAAAGACAGAATAATGTGGAGGCAGAATAGGCCTGCTTAAAAAATAAATAAATAAATAAATAAAACAAGTGATAAAATCAAGTAAAATCAATAATACTATCAGCCAAGATCAAAGATAAAATCATGCGGAGGCAGAATATAGATAATAATATAAAATTTAGCTGTTAATGCAGCCTGTCGTCACTACATGGCTGTAGCTATTTAAAAAATGCTATCACAAAGATATGATGTACTATGGAACCTGTTCTTAAACCTTATTTTGGGTAACCCAGACATCTCAAGGAACAGTCTCACAGATAAAAATGAAAATATTTTGTACCCGTCAAAGCACTGTTTCAGGAATGAAGATAGCAGTACAGGTCTATGAGCCAGTGATGAATCACAAGATTTTTTTCCTAACAAGCAACAATGGGATTAGCAACAAAGCAACAAAGGCCCCTTATTTAAAGTTAAAAACTATTCTAATTTAATATATTTGTGCGTGACAGACATCATTGGTTTCTGAAATGCCAATTTAGTGAAGGAGCAATCAAATTACCATTGTGAACATCCCAGCATGAGAGCTAGACAAATGACAAAAACAATAAAGTGTGCATTTTCCCCTTATATTAAGGTAAGGATTATGAAGTCAAGAATGTATTAACTGAATCTGCTCATGTTAAAGCTAAAAGAATCATGAATTTTGTCAAGGCTTAATCTTTGCCTCGACACTTGTGCACACCTGAGCTGATCGTGCCATGAATCAACATAAGGTTAGTAATTTTGTATAAACATATGGTGTTCTTTCTCAACCGCATGTCAGAACTTGAGCATTACTTTGTGGAAGGTGGGGCAACATTTTTAGGAACAGGATAAAGCACACCATGGTCAGGTGGAGTTATTTATTTTGTATATATAAATACTGTATATGCTCACCTGACTCATTCTGGTAAATAAAATAAAAGTATACTATGAACAGAATTCATAGTATTCTTCACAAAGCAACATGCCCTTTTTCAAAATGAAGCACTGCCTGTAAATGTATCCTTATGTGATAAGTGAGGTCACTGTGGAGCAGTAGAAGCTTGGTGTAACACAAACAACAAAAATCGTTATCTTGTCACAAAATCATACAAAATGTGAGTTCTGAGAAATTCCAGGATGCTTTAGTTGTGCTTTCTAGTTTCTGAAAAGTATGTTTGCTGTAAAGGAGTAAGAAGAAGCTTAAGTAATACTCCAACATTTTGCATTTGATGGTTGAGATGCATCTACATGTAATGAAGGTTTACTGTCACATGTGGTATAGTTCACTTTGATTTGTTAAACACACGTGAGTTTTAGGTAACTGAGATGGTGTTACGTCAAGTTCAAGTAGCAACCTGAACTAATTGTATATGTTGTCAGACAAAATGCTGGCACCCAAGCAGCTGGAACCTTTCCTTCATTATTAACAAAGATTGACAGCGCACAGATTCCCAGAAAAACTTTACCTTCTTGTTTCTCTCAACTCTTCTCCAGGAATTACCATCAATAATGTGACAAAAAGTTTAAGAGGCAAACATGAATCTCTCCAGACCTATTAAACTTCCTCCCTCCTTCTCGAACTAAACTCTTAGTTATGGGACAGACACACGTGTGTGCGCACACACACACAAGGCAGAACCCACACGTTCCCTTTGTTTGAACTCCCTGCTCTCATTCCACATCTTGCGGTCGAGACACGAAAGTGATTAATTTTGATCCCAATTGTCATGATAATCTGAGGTTTGCTTTATTTCTTCAGTGTGCCTAGAGAGCAGTCATTTTCTAACTTTGTCATCTCCAAACAAACACCCCTTCAGTGATTAAAAAAAACTAAGCAATGCTTAAAAAAATACAACACACGCTGAAAAAAGTGATTCAAATACTCTGTCAGAACCAAAACCGGAGTATAAATATATCCTCCATCATATGACAGACTATAACAGCCTGAAACAATTACTCCAAATGACAGGGACCCCCAAAGCAAGGAAAGACAAGATCCGAAAATAGAAATTTCTCTCCATAATGCGGTAAACCACGTGCCATTAATTAGATTTATTGTGGCATTTTTACAGGATGAAACTGGTAATAGAACCTGAGCGTTATCCTGCTTACGTCAAAGCTAAGTAAAGCATTAAATTTACAATAAAACATCATTTTAAACTTCAAGTTAGGTTTCTCAACATAAATATTAGTCTCTTATCAGTGAGTGTTACAGACATGCACTGACATAAACACATTACAGGTACCATCATTACGTCTTGAACATGGAAACTGTTAAATGTAGCTCAACTTGTACTGTGGGTACTCTCATGGGTATGACTGCAAAAAGTTCTGACGGCCCAAAATATACTTTATTGGGTCACCCAGTTCTAGATATAGAACCACAAGACTTCCCACTTAAACTCTTCTTGGTGGAGGAGGGTGTGATCTGATAAGATTGTACAGATTTTTTTCAGCCTAATAATCAGTGGTTTAGGTGGATGGAAGCAAACCAACCAGGTTAACAACAGGATTGTTAAGGCTAAACATAACAATTATCAGGTTCTTATTGCAGTATTTTCTTCAGAAATATAAATGACAAATGTGCAAAACATCTAAATAGATTCTGAGTTTTCTTCTGTTTTTATGAAGGTTCTTTATATTAGTTAAGTGGCAACTTTAAGTAACTAAAGAAGGACTTCCCATGAAGAACCCATTGCTCAAGAAGTCTGTCAGCCTAAAGAACATTAACGAAACATCTGCCTCTTTTGAGTGGCTGCCCTGGACACCGGGCATTGCCTTTTCACCTCAGAACAATCAGGAAGGTCAAGAGTCAACATCTTGAAAATGAACAAGCGGTGTGCGCTCGTTCTGTTGGAACTCAAACCAATAAACAGAAAAATAATATTACTTCCCAAGTGACATTTTTTACGCTTCTCTTTCAAAAATTGTCATTAAATGATGCAGTTTATCTTACAACACGTTGAGCCTCGAGTTTGTGGCAGACGTTTTATGCTGCAATCCTTAAATTATTAGCCTGGCCCTCGCCTTCCTGCACAGCTCCGCTCAATAGACCTTTTACCAGTTGACGTCATCGCGCATGCGCACTCGCATTTTTCGAGAGACAACCGGAAGCACGGGCACGCAACTGGAGTCTTGTCATTACTGGCAACGGTCGCGCTGGGGAAATATGACTTTTATTGTGTTTATAATTGTTCCAGGCAACGTAAACGAGTAAAAGAAGAAGGTGAGACTTGTTCGTTTTACCAAGTCCCTCTAGGAAAGTCGAGTAAAGCGACTAAAAGAAGGAAGATGTGGAGGAAGATGAGCTCTTCGCCGGCAGGACTTCACCCCGACACAAAGCAGCAACGTGTGTAATCAGCATTTATTATCTGGCATGGACATTAATGATCCAAGCTCCGTGGATTACGTTCCAACATTACATCTTGGGTATGGGAAACAGACAAAACAGAGAACAACCTCCCGCAGCTGAACAACATGCTACTGGACAGCTGCTAAGCTAGCAGCAGCTAGCTAGTTCTACGAGACCTGGCTGTACCTCGGTCCACTGCCTGTGTTGAAGTTTCAACCTGCGACATGCAAAGAGATTCCTCCTTCAACCCCACTGAAGAACAGGTGAGTAAAATGTCAAACATTCAGCCCTGTAAAAATTAACAGACCACTGCACTGTTAGCTGTTATCATTTGAAGTCTTTCTGCGTTGAAAAAATATACAGTATAGTTTCCACAAGACAAACATGTTTTATTAACATTATTTGAGGTCTAACAGCACTGCATCTTCGAAAACATTTCTGCCATTTCACTGTTTCTGTAAGCATCGGTGAAATGCTGTCACAGAAAAAAAGCAATCCTGTCATCAATGTGTATAAGCATACAGTTTAACTATACACAAGACTGTTTTGTTTATTGTCAAATATGAATTAATACTTTGTTTTACAGCAGCAACTGGCCAACAACTCCTTGCTGACAAAGGGTTTGATGTCGTCAGAGGTGGAAAAAGAGAAGCTAGTCTGTTCAACTCCCCTGAAGAAATAACAGGTGAATAAAATAGCATCAAACACTGTCCAGCTGTATAAAAATGAACAGACCACTGCACTGTTAGCTGTTATCATTTGAACTCTTTCTGGGTTGGAAAAATATACATTAGTAGTTTCCACAATACAAACATGTTTTATTAACATTATTTGAGGTCTAACAGCACTGCATCTTCGAAAACATTCCTTTAAAAATAAAGCAACTGTGCTCTAATTTGACTTTTAGTGAAGTGGAACTTTTGTTTAGTTACATTTTTTAATCTGTTAATATACAAATGCTGTTTTAGTCACATAAAATAAAAAAAAAACATAAACATTATTTGAGGTCTGACTTTAAAAACATTTCAGCCATTTCTCCGTTTCTGTAAGTTATTCGCACAGTTTTGCTGGGAGCATCGGTGACATGTCACAGAAAAAAAAAGCAATCCTGTCATCAATGTGTATAAGCATACAGTTTAACTATACACAAGACTGTTTTGTTTATTGTCAAATATGAATTAATACTTTGTTTTACAGCAGCAACTGGTCAACAACTCCTTGCTGACAAAGGGTTTGATGTCGTCAGAGGTGGAAAAAGAGAAGCTAGTCTGTTCAACTCCCCTGAAGAAATAACAGGTGAATAAAATAGCATCAAACACTGTGCAGCTCTATAAAAATGAACAGACCACTGCACTGTTAGCTGTTATCATTTGAAGTCTTTCTGGGTTGGAAAAATATACATTAGTAGTTTCCACAATACAAACATGTTTTATTAACATTATTTGAGGTCTGACTTTAAAAACATTTCAGCCATTTCTCTGTTTCTGTAAGTTATTCGCACAGTTTTGCTGGGAGCATCGGTGACATGTCACAGAAAAAAAAAGCAATCCTGTCATCATTGTGTATAAGCATACAGTTTAACTATACACAAGACTGTTTTGTTTATTGTCAAATATGAATTAATACTTTGTTTTACAGCAGCAACTGGTCAACAACTCCTTGCTGACAAAGGGTTTGATGTCGTCAGAGGTGGAAAAAGAGAAGCTAGTCTGTTCAACTCCCCTGAAGAAATAACAGGTGAATAAAATATCATCAAACACTGTGCAGCTCTATAAAAATGAACAGATCACTGCACTGTAAGCTGTTATCATTTGAACTCTTTCTGGGTTGGAAAAATATACAGTAGTAGTTTCCACAAGACAAACATGTTTTATTAACATTATTTGAGGTCTAACAGCACTGCATCTTCGAAAACATTCCTTTAAAAATAAAGCAACTGTGCTCTAATTTGACTTTTAGTGAAGTGGAACTTTTGTTTAGTTACATTTTTTAATCTGTTAATATACAAATGCTGTTTTAGTCACATTAAAAAAAAAAAAACATAAACATTACACTGTCTAAAGTCTCCAAGTTGTCAGAGAAGGCATCATTAAAAAAAAATATTAGCAGGTTACTGTCTGTCCTAGGCTGCTGTCCTTGACAAGTGAAATGACAAACACAAACACATCTTCTGGTATGTGTTGTTTCTGTTTGTGACTTATATAAATAATGTGTGTGCTTGTGAGACATTTAAAGATGTTTTGAACTTCTGGCAGGTCTCTCTGATGCGTGGAGACTGGACAGGGCCCGCGGTCGTCAGCTACTTCATCTGCCGGAGGGTCTGGATCGAGAAACCACATCCAGGGGCTTTGAGCATATCTCAAAAGAAAAAAACATGAAGTTTTAAATTCTAGATAAAATAAAGGAATTAAAGAAACATACAGATAAGTGTTAGTGGTTTTTAAAGTTTACGACTACAACCTGCAAAAGGCAACAATGGCTCCACGCTCAAAATGTCCTTGTGAAGACCAGCCAGCAGTGATGGGCTCATCAGGATGTCGTGGGTTCAAAACGCAGGCTGTTCAGCGTTCTCCTGGAAAACTTCTGGATGCCGATGTCATGCCTATAATGACACCAACATGAAAAATGTGGTTTATATCTAACACATATTAGCAAATCTGTTTGTAGAAGTGTTTTTTAAAAAATGTCCAAGAACTATTCCAGATCTTACAATTGTAGAAAACATTTAAAACCGTGCATATGTGATTGCATTTATTTATTATCTAGTGCCACTAAAAAACAACAATAGTTAACACAATAAAATAAACTACAATTGTAAAATGTTGAATAGTTTTTTGACTGGAATAAGACAAAATAAGTGATATTGTATTATTCCAGTTGTTGGTGAAGTTTGACTGAAAGTCACCTTTCTGGGTATTTGTGTTATAAGCGTGATATGAAATTTCTTCAGGAACACTGATTAAACTCACTTTAAAACTTGCAGCTCATCCAACTAGCAGGTGCAGTTTGTTTTTGGGCTGGTCCCTTCCATGTACAACTGGGTGCAGGTTGGTTTAGAATGTATTTCCAGCATGGTTGCAGCCACCTCCTTGTCTGCAAACACAAACACAATATATAACCATATTGTGTGTGTCATTATGGAATTCACATGCATATAGGATTTTCACACATTTTACGTCTAATAAAGTGTAAGCTGTATAAACAGTGTGTCAAAAGTAAATACGTTCTCAAAGATAATTAAATTTTCCCAGGAAAGCTAATAAATGTATCTCCTGGGATAGTTATTATTTTTCACATCACAACATCACCAATTGTCTCAGGTTGTATTTAAGACATAGTTTACAGAAATCAAATAAGAAATAAGGACGCTGTGAACATTTGTGTGACTCAAACGTCATGTCTTTGTTTACATACTGTGCTTATGCTTATGAAGACATGGCACTAGTTAAAGCAGCTAACAGAAGATGTTAAACCTGTAACAATAACCAAACCAGTCTAAATATCAGAAGTATTGGCGTGAGAAATTTAAAACCTGGTGTGACCGACTCAAACGTCATGTTTTTGTTACTGTGCTAACACTGACAGCTCTTATGAAGATATGGTGCTAGTTATAGAAGCTAAGAGAAGATGTTAAACCTGTAACAATAACCAAACCAGTCTAAATATCAGAAGTATTGGCGTGAGAAATTTAAAACCTGGTGTGACTGACTCAAACGTCATGTTTTTGTTACTGTGCTAACACTGACAGCTCTTATGAAGATATGGTGCTAGTTATAGAAGCTAAGAGAAGATGTTAAACCTGTAACAATAACCAAATCAGTCTAAATATCAGAAGTATTGGTGTGAGAAATTTAAAACATTTATTTCTGACGCTTGGATAATACAGGTTGTTGACAACGACACACAACTACTCACCCTGCTGGACGTTTGCTAAAAGCCTGAAGGAGTTCCCCATTTTCCATCAGCGAACACAGTCACCTCCTCTAGTATCCGCGGCACAATGTTCAGGCATTTTGACCAGTGGTTGTTCAATATTTTAAGAAAACAAGCTTCTAAATTACAACTCTCTATCATTACGAAGCTCCTCGGCCCCTTCCCGAGCCCCTGCATCCGGTTAGGGCTTTTTGCCGTCCAATCAGAACGCTCGTTTCAGGCGAGCTTTGCGTGATGACGTCAACTGGTAAAAGGTCTATTCTCATTTCCCTTCACTGCACAGTCTGGGACTTTACCCGCCCACAAGGATTTGTCCAGTAGATTTTTGTTCGGACCAATCAGAGAACAGAAGGGGCGGAGTTTTGGACCCTAACCCACGCCCCCACCTGTCCCAGCGCGCAGAGCCCTATAAAAGGCTCTGCCAGCGCTCAGTCAGCGAGCAGCGGCATGTTCTCATTCAAAAGATGCAAAGCGATGCAGATATGTGACACAAATTTATTAATTTCCCCTTCTTAATCCCTTATCTGGAGTTTTCTTTTGGTTTTTTCCCCCAAAAGTTAAGTAATCGNGAGCTTAACGAAATGTTCAAATCAGCTGGATTTAAAAAAAAAAACTTCGCCGAATTTTAGGCAGGCGGCTCGGACCGGACGCTTTGTTTCTTTAAATTTAGCTAAATAAACGCTTAAAAAATATATTTCTTACCTGACTTTATAGCAGACGGGCTCCTGAGCTGAACCAAATGTGAAATCAGCTGGATTTAAAAATCCGCGGTGTGGTTTATGAGTGGTATCTTGCAAACAAAAACAGCGAACCTCACAGCTAAATGCAGCTACCGGTACACCCAGAGCAAGGGGCGGGCAGCGACAGAGTCAGTCCGACCAGAGGAGGCTGTTTTCGGACACATGAGCTAGAAACGTCTGGAAGTGGCCCTCCTCTTCCTCTTCGCTCTCTGAGTCCTCTGCTGGCTGCTGCCCACAGCGCCCGTATAGCGGCCGAAACTGGTACTGCACCATTTTTGCCAAAAATGAAAAACGAAGAATCAGAGCGAAAAATGGGTCTAAAAATATGGGAAAAAATCCATAAATAATACTCTTCGGTGTTTAATACGCAGGACATTCAAATGAGCAAAAATACAGCGTATTATACACCGGCGAATACGGCAATGAGCTGACAGTGAACAAAAGGAATGGGCAGAATACAGTATACTGATAGAGCTTACAATGAATAAGCAGGAGAGTTGTAATTAGCAAGCAGAGTCTGTGTGACCAGCAAACAACCAAAATTGCACAACTAAACCAAGACATACTGGGAATTAAACAAACAAAAGCAAAGCCATGAGACATTAACTGTACATTAATGCAGTTTCATCCATTTTAATCTTTGGTACTTTTTAAAGTGTTTTGTATTTATTTATATAGCATAAGTGTATCACTAGCCAAAAAGTGATGTGTAATTGAGTTTAGTTTAAAACCTTGATGTGCTGTGGAAAGGTGAAGACCAGTGAGCTGCTGTGTCATCATTTAAATCTAGTTTTAAGGTAGGTCTATGCGGGATTTAAGTGATTTTGAGTGGGACACGTTTGTGCCTGACTTTCTAGTTGAGTATTTAAGACATTGCTGATTTACTGGGATATTTATACACAATGATCCATTCTTCCATCCATCCATCCATCCATCCATCCATCTTTAATCTTTACCCGCTTCTTCCTTTTCAGGTTGTGGGGTCACAGGTACCCATGTCCAGCCATCACTGTACGAGAGGTGGGAGACACCCTGGACATGTCTCCAGTCCATCACAGGGACACATAGAGACAAATGAGACAAACAACCATTCATTCTCTCACTCACACCTAGGGACAATTTATAGAGTTACCAATCAGCCTAACATGCATGTTTTTGATCTGTGGGAGGAAACTGGAGTACCCAGAGAAAACCTACACATGCACAGAGAGAACATGCAAACTCCACCCAGAAAGGCCCACGACCGGGATTTGAACTAGGGTAACCTGCTTGCTGAGAGGCAGCTGCTCTACCAGTTGCACCACTGTGCTGCCCATACACAATCATATTAAGGGTTTTAACAGGAGTAATACAATGTGAGCAGCTGTTGGGTGAACAAAAAACATTCATAATCCATCCAACCATCCATCCATCCATCAGTTATCTTCTGCTTTTTTCAAAGTTGGGTTGAGGGCTCTTCATAATGTCTGAGGTCTAAGGAGAATGGTCAAACGAGTCCACGCTGACAAAGAGAGAACAGTAGCATAAATTGTTACAAAGGTTTGTAGACACACAACCCATCTCACCTTGAAGCAGTTACAATACAGCAACACAAGACAATGCCATGCCTCTTAGCTAAAAGCACGAGTTGACAGTTCACACAGGCTCAACAAACGATAAGAATGTGGAAAATATTGCCAGGTCTGATTCTCTTTAAAACCTAAAGATGGCTGTGCATGACAATCCCCAAAGATCAGCTTTTTCTGAAATACTCAGATCAGCCTGTCTGGCACCAACATTCACATCACATTCAAGTCATCAAAATCTGCTTTCCCTCCCCAGTCTACTGCCTGGTTTTAAACTAGAGCAAATTGTCTTCACCACGCCAACATGTCTAAAGGCATTGGGTTGCTGTCATGTGATTATCTGATTAGCTTTTGTGTTAACAATAAATAAACCAACAATGTTCAGTCAAGTCATCTGGACAGTCTCTTGTTGCTGAGACTTTTTGTCCTTCATTCGAAGGACTTCTTCAATCTGAGAAACCATCAAATCAAACTGAATTCCACAAACAGCACACTCCCA
>JBBPBX010021580.1:0-13485 GCA_038048925.1 Garcialebias charrua | reverse complement strand
TATAATATTAGAATTGTATACATCTGATAAGTATACTTATCAGCTGACTTTATTTATATTTAGATGTCGCGTTTTTAAAACTCTTTGTATGTGTGGAAATTAAGGGCTAAAATTAGAATGCATAATTAATATGCTTAAAACATTTGGTTAAATGTGTTTTCAGTTTGTCTTCAGCATTTAATGGTATCCAATTTTTTATGATAAGACCTGATAATTATATAGTGGTTTATGCTATTAGCTTGCCTAGAAAGGCTTCTGGAGACAATTTCTTAATCCATGTAAATTAGGTAATTTTAAATGTTTCTAATACATTTTCAAATTTATTTTCTTAGGTTAAAGATGCAAAAGCCACGTATTATTAACACCGTTAACAAATCATAACAAATTGTTTTTATTAATTGAGCAGATAATGGCTCAAACAGAAAGTTCATAACATTATTACATAATCAACAAAACACATCTAAAGTTTTTTTTTTATGTTGGCCTACATGCAACTTAGCTAAAGACCCGATCCAAAAGTGTACTTGAAGCGTGCAAATTGGAAAGAAGCTGTTGTTATTTTTTTCTTCCACGTCTGTGGATCACAGGCTCGTTAAATTATCCAGTCAACTCTCTTTTTAGTCACGTTTTTGGATCTCACTGCTTACTTTGGAAAGTAATGAACTGCCCTACGTTAACGTCGTTGTCAGGTTCATTCTCATTATCTTCATTTTATGACAGCAACCGTAGTTCAATCAATTAATGAAGTAGCAACATCCAACAAAGTTAAGTCAGGTCCTCTGGACGGTTTCTTTTTGTTGAAACGTTTCATCTTTCATCGTCTTAACTTTGTTGGAATTTTTTTAAACTGGATTATTGAGTATGAACTTTGACATAGTAGTACAGTAACATGTTTTGCTAGATTTTACTAACATCCATCCATCCATTATCTGTATCTGCTTTTTCCTTTCTGGTTTGTGGGGTCACTGTTGTCCATATCCATTAGTCTCTGTGCGAGAGGTGGGGGACACCCTGGACAGTTTTCCAGTCCATCACAAGGACACACAGAGACAAACGAGACAAACAACCATTCACTCTCTCTCTCTCACACCTAGGAACAATTTAGAGTTACCAGTCAGCCTAATATGCATGTTTTTGATCTGTGGGAGGAAACCAGAGTACCCGGAGAAAACCCATGTATGCAGGGAGAATGCATGCAAACTCCACCCAGAATGGCCCCGGACAGGATTCGATCCAGCAACCTTCTCGCTGAGAGGCAACAACTCTAACGGCTGAGCCATGGTTTTTAAAATATCTTATATCGAACACACTTTTGACACGTTAATAAAAATAAATGTCTGACTTTGATAATGGAGTGAGGATGTTGTGCTTTCCACATGGTGGAGTGGCTGAAATCCGTTGAAATGCAGTGCTCTCTGGTAAACAGTAGACATACAGTGAAAACTGTATCTCTGCACAACACGGATGCACAAGACGAAGAGATTACAGAAACACACTTTATTCTACAAAATGTAACTGCACAGTTTCAACTTATTCCCAGGATTTAATTCAGTTTGTAATTGTGGTATTCCAAGCAATACTACTACTATTTATGGATACCTCAATTAGCCTTATGACAGCTATTATCTGACCTTGTTAACATTTTAGCATATTAATATTCTCTGCATAAATATTGTGTCTGTTTGTTTGAAGATTGGCTGTTCTACAAAGTCAAGATGTGAAAGACTAGATATAAACCACAGACTGCTCATCTTATAGTGCCGTTCATCTTTGTGGATTCATTTCAACCCATGATTGAAAGGTTTTTTCCTCACTGTTATTTTTCTCTGATATGCTACATCTCCCCTGCCATACTCTACATAGTGTTAACATGTTAAATGTATCTAGTTTGTTAGCATTTCATACCAATTTTGATGTCTTTACATCATTTATGCTGTAATTTTTAATGTCCCCAAATCTAATAGATTTTTATATTTCTTACATCGAGAATTTGTAAACGATGTCCAAATCCTGACACATTTTTTCACAAAATTGTCATAGTATCAACTAAAGTGCGGAAAGTGTTCCCCCTCTGTCTTTGTAACACAATGCCCTCTGTGGTTTATATTCTCACATGTCAACTTCCTCTGAGGCGGGAACAGCAGTACCAGAAGCCACATGAAATAGGAAGCTGGGTTAATAGCACAGTGTGCATTTCTGTGTGGCTTTCATCTTTTCTGGTTGCAATTTCATAGCTGTTCGACCCATTTGTAGATTTCAGCCCTCTCTGAAACTGAATATCACATTATAGGGTAAAATGATGACTTTTACAAATTCAATTACTCAAACGTCAAGGTACAATTGTGTCTGTTCACCAGGACTGGCATTCAGTGTTAACCTGTAGGACCAGTCTTTTTATTCAGCATGGAAGATTTACAGATGTAGACTGTAGACACACCGCCATTCATAAATGTTTCATCATAAATTTTGTTTATATTACCAGATTTTAGCCTGTCATTAGTTTTAAATAATCACCTTAGTATTTAAAATTGGCCTTTTCAGATCAAAATTTTGTTACAATAGTAAACAAAGGCAAACTTAATTACAGTATACATACTCATTCATAAAAAAATATATATATTTTTCAAGCTACCATTTTAGCTGTTTTAAAAAATTTTCTCACCTTTTTTTTATCTGCTGAAGCTTGTAACTTCTTCCTCACTTGTGTCTTGGTGGTCTCTCTCTCACACTTATCCTTCTTGCATGGTCACTCAGTTTGTGAGGACAGCCTGCTCTTGGTAATATTAAAAAATATGCTATTTTTTACAAACTGAAATAATCTTGCAATATCTTTAAAGATGCTGTGCCGCTTTATATAGAAGGTAGTATCCAACTCCATGTACTTAAGGGGAAGCTGTTTTATATTGTAATATAATAATTAAAGTATAGGGTGTCCTCCATCTTTTACAGCAAGCATTTTTTTTTTGGAAATGCAGAGTCGTGCACTTTTTAAATACTTTGTAGATTGTCTTCATACTCTAACATAATGTTTCGTAGCCATGGGTTTAGCAGTAAATCAAGTGACAATCAGTGAGTTTGTACTGATGGAGATGTGCAGACGGGCAATGCTAAGCTTGTATAAACTAAACTGTGTGACACCATAATACTTGTAATATGATCCAATATCTTGTTTCAAAGCACCCAATATTTGGTCATTAAAAGTATTTTATGATTCTTATAATGGAAGGCGAGTGCATTGTATTCCACCCACCCTCTTCAGCCCATCTCATTCTTTCTGTTACTGATTAAAATCATTTATTGTCTCTTCTCCCCTTTTGCTTCTGCCTCCCCCTCTTCCTGCTCATCCTAAATGTCTGACAATCATTCAAGTGATTGTTTTCTTCCCTTCTGGCAGGAACAGCTTTGCTGGCCTCCCTCTCCACGTTAATTTGCCTGTAACTCACCCCAGAATACAGTGTGTCTCTGAGATTTAAGGCACCCATTAAAATCTGAGCAGGCAAGTCGATATGACAATCACACTCTTACTATTAAAACCTATAAATACACAAACAGAGTATGTTAGATCAAAGGAAGTATTTACTGACAAGCAAAATGCAGTTTCTTCAGACATACATACATACATACATACATACATACATACATACATACATACATACATACATACATACATACATGCATGCATATATATATAGAAATATATATACTGTATATATACATATATATACATACATACACATATATATATAAATAAATAAAATAAATGTCACATTTTTGTCATCTGTGTATGTTCCCATACTTGACAGACGAAATTGGTCTCTGCATTTAACCCAACCACCACCAGGTGGTGCAGTGAGCAGCCGTAGTCAGCGCCCGGGGAGCTGGAGAATTAGGTGTGCACTCATAGACACCCCAAGGTGTGTAGTGGCCGGGGCGCGAACCCGCGTCCTTCGGGTCCCAAGTCGGAAGCCTTGCCACTACACCATCTATATATATATATACAGGTAGTCCCCGATTTACGAGCGCTCTGATCTACGAGGTTCCAGACTTACGAGCTGGCGAATTATTGGAAAAAACGCAAAAAATACTGAGTTTTCCTGTGTTTTTTCACCACAGTTCGTTAGCTAAACATGTGGACACACGTTTCCGATCATTTTTATGCACTCATAAGCAGTTTTTCGATGAAAAACGAGTGTTTGTAGTCGCGCTAGCAAAACCGTTCCAATTTACGAGCGAATTTCCGGATTTACGAGAAGCGTGGCGGCCGTTCCAAATTACGAGATTTCCGGTTTACGAGCGCCTCGTTGTAACGGATCTCGCTCGTAAATCGGGGACTACCTGTACTGTATACATATATATTTTGAAAAGCCAGTTCCGGTTGTACTTCCTGTTTGACGGTAGAAGTAGCAGTAGCTTGACACAGCGGAAAAACAGAGAGAGACCCGCTCTGGACCTAGTTTCACGGCACAAACAGCAAAGCAGTGAAGGTGGAGACCTTACTAAACAGAGGTTGACGGCAGTTTTACAACGGAATACGGCAGATTGACCGAGCTGACGGCGGTTTTACGTCGTAAACAAAAGGTGCATGGAGGTGTACGGTGTCACCAGACGGCAGAAACAGCAAGATGGACCGGAGGTGCAACGAGCTAACATGCCAACAGACCTTGCTGTAAACGCTGTGGACCACGTGAAGCAGCAGGAAGCTGCAGAGCTCGGAGGTGCAATGAGCTAACATGCTAACAGACCTTGTTGTAAACGCTGTGGACCGCGTGAAGCAGCAGAGCTCGGAGGTGCAACGAGCTAACATGCTAACAGACGGAGGAAGAATTCACCAGCTCCCAGTAAGAAATTAACTATTTTTTTCCTTCATTATGGCTCCAAATGTACTGTATGTGTTTTTTGATAATTATGTAGGGTACTGTGTTAGGATAGGCCAAGTGCTTGGTAACTGTACAGTACCGTACATGTACGTATATGGGGGGGCCAGTGTGTATGTGTTTTAGGGGTGGGCGATATGGCTAAAAAATTATATTTTGATATTTCAGAGCATTATCACGATAACGATAAATTTCGTGATATAACAAAAAAAATTGTATTTATTTATTTGACAAAATTAACTGAACATGTTGCTTTGCAGTAGGCTATTATATAAATTTAAAAAAAAACAACAAGGGGTAATTTTACTGAAATTACTTTATTTAGTAAAGTATTCAGTCTCCAAGTATAAAATTAAAACAACTAAATAAAATGAAGCTTAAAGCTGCAGTATGTAGCTTTTTTTATGAACATATTTCTTCACTCTGTCACTACCTCCTGACAGACTGATGTTAGCCAGGTAATCTCTGAATTTTTTTAAAAAAAAATATTGTCCCCTTGCTTCTCCAGGTGGTAAATAAGCATTTCTAAAAAGAAAAGGTGACCCGCCATTTTCCAGCCAATAAAAACAGAGTTTGTAACCAGCCAATAAAAACAGAGCTTGAATTTGAATCAGCCAATAAAAACAGAGCTTGAATTTGAAATTCAACAGACCACAAGGGGGCAGAGCCACATATGGCTCTGAGGGGGAGGGATCAGAATGCTTTGCCTGTTGAAAATATTTCTAACTGCTGCAGTTCTACAGAAACTGCATACTGAACCTTTAAGATTTGTTGAGCATAAATGAAACATACAACAAAATATGTGTTGCCTTTAAATTAGCTATAACTTCCAGAACTTGTAACAAGGTGATCAGCTGACCCTGAAGCTTGTTCGTGTTTCAGCTTCATCTGTTCCTGCAGGAACGTGTCATTCCTCTGATTCATTTTTTTAACTGATCTGTCTCTGATCGTGGAGCGACTGTGGAGTTGCGCGTGTTTGTAACGACAGAGCGGGGGACACGCAGCACCGCGGCTGCTCAGAGCAGGGCGGGGGGAGGGGGAAACGTTTGAGCTGTCTCTACCTGCAGAGCAGGGGGAGAGACGCACGCGCGTTGTTGATTTTAGCATTTTAGCAGTAACTAATTAGTAGAGGTGTAACGATACATAAAACTGACGAGACGAGACAAATTACAGAGTTTGCGAGAACGAGACGAGATTTTAATATTAGTTCAAGAAAACTTCAAAGATCGGTTTTATGCCGCAAAAAGGCTTTTATTCTGTTTTAACATGTATTACAAACTCAACTGATGTCTTCATTTTACTGATTGAATCTCCTTAGACCTTAGAACGTTCAACTTTGTTTAAAAAAAATAGATATTCACGCAGGACTTTCCAAAAATTGAACATAAATATTAACTAATGCGTGCGCTAAATTTCCGCATCAGCACTGAATCTGCAGCCGTCACCAGTGTTGCCAGATTGGGCGGTTCACCGCGATTTTCCTTCTGACTTTTGCGGGTAAAGAGTGCTTTGGGTGGGTGGGACTCTATCTGGCAACACCGGTCACACCGGTGTTTACACAAGTGTGTCTTTACATCCGGGGCAGCGTCGGCAGCGCCGGGACCCTCCATCAATGTAGAGGCGTCTGCGGCACCGGGACCCTCCATCAGTAGTTGGGGCGTCTTCTATAGCAACTTCATCCGGCGAAGCCATGCTGTCCGTGACGCTGACTTGCTAGGGGCTCTGCTAGCATTAGCGACTCGCGAGACAACGTTACCTCTCAACGAGAGATATCGCGGGAGTTTAATATTGCGAGATCTCGTACAACGAGATCTCGTTACACCCCTACTGATTAGCGTTACACCAGTACAGACTGGTGGAGGGAAGGTGCGTAGTTGTTTGGAGCGCTCTGGTGTTAAGGGGGAGGGGTGCCCTGACGTATTACGTCATGAAATTAACATATCATGATATAACTTTTTTGCCCGGGCAAGCTTTTTTTTACCGGTATACCGGGAACGATATGATATGGCCCAGCCCTAATATGTTTTCCAACTTACGTCGAAATCCGTGTTATGGCGGGGCATAGGAACGGAACTCCATCGTAACTCGGGGACTACCTGTATTCACATTCACACCAAGGGACAATTCAGGGCCAGTTTACACGGCGCGTATTTTGAGTGTAACCGCTACTTTCTCTTTGCGACTTTGCTTATCGCCTACACGACACCGCTGGCCCCCCTCTATGACACCGATAGTTTTCTGAGCCTGCTCCCAAAGTGGAACTTTTTCGCTGCACCCCCGCTGATAATATAAACATCTCCTGCTGATCTTTTGTGTCAACCACATGCGCGCAGCCCGCACGCGCGGGGCAGGCTGACATTTCACGTGTCACGCTGCTCAATATAACAGTTTAACAATAATAAACAGTATTTATGTTAGCGTGGGAGATGTTTAAATTTATCTGAACTACAGTATCTATCTGGACTCGTTACATTTTTTAAACAGTGCGTAACGTGCTGTGAAAATGAAGACACCAGGTTTATTTTTTATTTATTTATTTATTTATTCAGCAGCACAAATTTTACAACGCAAACACTGAGAATTAAACTGAACACTATTAAAAACACGTGAACCGAACTGTAACTACGTTAATGAACTGGACTCTTGCTGTGTGTTCATCTGGACCCATCAGAACCGCCGAACCGTCTGCCTGTTTGGAACGACAGCTTCTCCACCTGGCAGAAATAAATAAATAAATAAAAACTCCGTTGTTGTGTGATCAAAGTAAACACAAGCAAACATTATATTAAGAACGTTGATTTACCTGCTGTAAGTCAGCTGTTTATCACGGAGTAAAGTCAGACTTCATCCTCATCGACTCGGTTCTGGTCCACAGTCAGCAACTGGTGCAGCTTGTTAGATGAAGAGGTCCCGGCCGCTTGGTGTCAAATAGTGTCGACTCTTATCCAAAATCCAGCTTTAACTTGTTGTTGTTAGCTCAGCTTTTAGCACAAAAGAAACTAGCAGACTGCCAGCAGAGTGACGCAGCACACATGCGCAGTGGGTGAAGGTTCAGCAGGACGCATGCGCAGTGGGTGTAAGCGGGGGGGCATGAGGGAGGGGGGAGATTCGAGCAGATCCATGTCAGATCCGTGTCAACGCAAAACTTTTAAACTAATTAACATGCCCAAAAGTTACGTTTCCCCCACACAGTATCCGTGTAAACAGGGCCTCAGAGTACCGTATTTTCTGGTGTATAGGTTGCACCGGTGTATAGGTCGCATTGTCCAATTATCACCAATAGATTGGAAAAAATCCCTAGATAGGTCGCACCGGTGTATAGGTCGCACCTACGTTTAGCTCTGCTGCAAATGTCTGCCACAGGAGCGCACAGCAAGGCTTTTAAGAAGATTAACACTTAAAAACAATTATTTGTTTGATAAAAATTATAGCAAATATGTGTCTGAGCTGAACTTTTCCTTAATAAATGAACGTAATTGTGAAATGAGCTGGATTAAAAAATTTGTTTCACCGAAAGTGATAACAAGCCATATATAGGTTGCACCAGTGTATAGGTCGCAGGCCTTGAAAAAAAAGGTGCGACCTATACACCGGAAAATACGGTAGTGCTGGACAATAATTCGATATCGATATATCTCGCAATATACTTTTATTCAATAACAATTATATGAGTTTTAAGCACATTTTCGATATTTCGATAGGATTACAGCGTTTCACTGACGCATTTCTGTTTTTGTTCAGGTTGAAGCGGCCGCTTCAGTTTCAACCAGGACAGAAAAAGATGTTATACAACTACGTAAGTGCGTGGTGATGTAGATGTTACGCAGCGCTAGAGTCCCAAAGGCGTTAAGGCCGAGATACAGTGAAGCAGACTCCGTATACGCGCGGAGCGGCTGCTTTACTTCAGCTCTTCAGTTCTCCTTGTTGTAATATGAGCTGCTGCACACGAAGGGGACAACTGAGCTCGCTGATTGGTCACTTGCTGACACGCCTACTGAATTGATTGACAGCGCTCAGTCAGCTGAATGTGAAACCTAGTTGAAAGTGAAACCTTTAACATGAGCAGCTCGCTGGACTTCTGCGGTGTTCTGATGCGGTGTTTCTACTATATATGTTATAAAAAGTTCTCTCAGAAATAAAAATAATAACAGGGAGCGCTTTTCCTGCAGCACACAGCCCACCAGGGAATATATAAAACATCGCGCACCCAGGTAGGACCTGAATTCATTCATTTCATTCATCGAGTGAACGGAGGAAGAAGCGGTTACTTGACTTTAGGCAAAAAAACAAAAGAAAAGGCCCGATCAGCGATAAAAAAGAGGAATTTATTTCATTTGTGTAACATACAAAACAGTCCGGCGCCGGGGAAGTTTAGGTCAGACACCGCGCATCGCGTATGCGAATCGCGTATGCGTAGTAAAAAAATACTTTTGCGCGTACTTGCCCTGAGGGGCTACGCGGGGCTACGCTGCGTACGGGGCGTACGTACGCTGCGTATTGGCGTATCGTGAGGACGCTCGAGTGTATCTCGCCCTTTAGCGGTAACAGGCTAAGCTAAGCTAATCTCCAACGCGCGTTAAGTTTTTGCTTCAAAATGAGTGCCCATGACCATCATAATATGACTAAACAATGTTTCACAAGCAAAGATAAAGCAGATGACATAACTGATAAGAGAGGAAAGACTAATTTGCCGGTGTTAAATTGGTTCGGCTTAGATCCGATAAACTGTAGGTTTCAGTGTGATGCAAAATGTGACAGAGTTGTTCCAACTAGCAGTGGGACAACACATCTACATCTACATTGCAACTTGTTCCACTTGATTGAATATGCTGAGAGTCAGAAGATGAAGTACAATAAAAGTTTGAGCCAACGTGTCCCTGAAACATCACCCCCAGCTGTAGCAAAAGAGAAACCCATGCAGCAAGACCATAGCATTTTGTAATAATTTGTATAGCTCTTTTTTGTAAAATGAAAATAGGATTTGTAATTATTTGCATGCTTTTTCCTAAACTTCAATACAATAGCTTACGTAAATATGGAACAATCATTACATTATACTATATATACAAAGTTTGTCATTCCAAAACTCTTTTATTTTATATAGTTATGTAATTGATTTTGCTATTTTTGTTCTTAAGTAATTTACATGAGTTTTCCATGTCAGCTACTCATCAATAACGACACCCAAAAATGTTATTTCATTAACTTCGAATTTCAATGCTGTCAATTTTAAAGTTGTTGTTTAAAGTTAAAACTATTAATATTGACAAAGTTGAGAATTTTAGGTTTATTTGATGGTGATTTCAATTTTTTGAAGGCTAGATACAAATAAAAGGTAAACATTAATTTATTTGTAGAGTTTGTAGTTTTTCTAAGGCTTTTATATTGTTTACATCGATATTGAATTATATAGTTAGCGACCGAAATTAAGAAATACATTACTCCACACACACACAGTCTGCGCAATGAATTGATAAAGCCCTTTGGATAGAGGTCGAAACGTCTTCTGTAACAAATAAAGTCCAGTTGATCTTGTATTGAACGCCTTTTTTGATTTTATCATGTCCTGGACGACTGAGAATCTTCACCAGCATAAGAAATACATTGTGATAAAAGTTTTGGCTATATCGTCCAGCCCTAATTCAGTTATAAATTAGCTTAACATACATGTTTTTGGTCTGTGGGAGGACACCGGAGTACCTGCATGCATGGAGAGAACATGCAAACGTCACCCAGAATGGTGCCCGGCCGGGGTTTGATCCTGCAACGTTCTTGCTGAAAGGGTGGCAGCTCTAACTGTGCCACCATGCTGCCCGTTTTAGAAAATAGTCAGGTAAAAAGTACGTACCGTTACCGATACTGGTAAGTTTCTTTCGGCTGCTCCCTTCTGTAGGGGCTGCCACGGTGAGCAAACTTGCATGAATGATTTGACAATAGTTTTACACTAGATGATGCCCTTCCTGATGCAACATGGGCTCTAAACTGCAACATCAAGATTACAAGACCACAGCACTGACCACCAAGCTACCGCAGCATGTTTGAAAATAATTTGGTGGTTGGTACTTATAAAAAAGAAAATACTAATACTTAAAGGTATTGTGACATGATTTTGTAAATTTGAATATTTGTCAGAACATATATATCTTATATCATTGAGCTCTGGTCGTTTTTGCATAATAAATTATAAACATATTAAAATTTTATTCGAAATTATGCTAAATTTTTCTCTGGTATTTGCTGGGATACGCCCCTGAAATTCCGCGCATTTCCGCAATACGTCATCACCAGTCGTCGTCACCAGTCATCAACGTCACAACGGGCAGAAGGCAGAGCCTTGCCCGTTTATTAGGTGTGTTAACTGCTTGCCATACAGATTCATTTCCTGAAGGATCGCCTTTTATTTGTGTAACTTGAAAAATGCCGTCACGTTGTAGTGCATTTGTGTGTTCTAATATCAGCAGTGAACAAGTGAGCCTTCACAAATTTCCAAAAGATGACAAACTTTGTCAAGAATGGACCAGACAAGGACCGGTGGGTTCCAGGAGTCCTATGTCTGCAGCGACCATTTCACTGCCGATTGTTTTCAGCACCTGGTATAAAAGAATCTTTAGGATTACCAGTAAGATTCAGAAGACTTTTAAAACCGGATGCTATTCCTACTATTTTTAAAAGAAAATCTACAGAAGAAAGTCCCACAGGAGCTACCATGTCGAAACAACGCAGGGACCATCGGAAGACTGTCCAGGAGATGAGTAAGTCTTTGTGTAAACATAATCGGAGGTGTGTAGTGTTTTAGATTATAAACTATTTATTTTACGTGAGTTCATGTTGTTTTACTTTATACACTTTGAGTGTATAAAGCCAATTATCACGGCAGATTATGTTTGTTCGCTGCTAACAAGCTAGCCGAATCAGATAGCTAACACAATAGCCGCGATACAGGCCACGTTGCTAATGATGTATTTTTAAATTATGTCTGCGCCATCAGGTAACATCTGTAGTTTCCTTCTATTCGGGGAGGGATATTAATGAGAGTTTTGGATGATTTACTGTCTTAAAATGATATATCGCTGACGCAACCGGTAATAAGCCGACATAGCAGCTAACAAACATTAGCCGAGTGCCCGGAGCAAACACGTTGCTAATGATGTATTTTTAAATTATGTCTGCGCCATCAGGTAACATCTCTCGTTTCTTTCTATTCGGGGAGGGATATTAATGAGAGTTTTGGATGATTTACTGTCTTAAAATGATATATCGCTGACGCAACCGGTAATAAGCCGACATAGCAGCTAACAAACATTAGCCGAGTGCCCGGAGCAAACACGTTGCTAATGATGTATTTTTAAATTATGTCTGCGCCATCAGGTAACATCTGTAGTTTCCTTCTATTCGGGGAGGGATATTAATGAGAGTTTTGGATGATTTACTGTCTTAAAATGATATATCGCTGACGCAACCGGTAATAAGCCGACATAGCAGCTAACAAACATTAGCCGAGTGCCCGGAGCAAACACGTTGCTAATGATGTATTTTTAAATTATGTCTGCCGATCAGGTAATTCTTTTTATTCGGGGAGGGATATTAATGAGAGTTTTGGATGATTTACTGTCTTAAAATGATATATCGCTGACGCAACCGGTAATAAGCCGACATAGCAGCTAACAAACATTAGCCGAGTGCCCGGAGCAAACACGTTGCTAATGATGTATTTTTAAATTATGTCTGCGCCATCAGGTAACATCTCGTTTCTTTTTATTCGGGGAGGGTTTATTAATGAGAGTTTTGGAAGATTTACTGTCTTAAAATGATATATCTCAGACGTGACCGGTGTCAGGGACTCTTGTTAGCCAAGATAGCTTCTAAAAATATTAGCCGAGAGCCCGGAGCAAACACGTTGCTATGTATGCATTTTTAAATTATGTCTGCGCCATCAGGTAACATCTGTAATTTTTTTATTCAGGGAGGGTTTATTAATGAGAGTTTTGGAAGATTTACTGTCTCAAAATGATATCTCAGACGCGATAGGACATGCTCCGCCATTATTATTTAAATGCACGTTGGAGCGTGCCTTCCCGTTGTCACGTCAAGATGATGTTTTGCGGAAATGCGCAGATTTTTAGGGGCGTATCCCAGAGAAAAAAACTACCATAACTTGGAATAAAAATTTAATATATTTATAATTTATTATGCAAAAACGACCAGAGCTCAATGATATAAGATATATATGTTCTGACAAATATTCAAATTTACAAAATCATGTAACAATACCTTTAAAGATATATCTATAACCTGTATATAAATATGTTGTACACATATTTACATTTAAAAATTATATGTTTTTATATTCAGGGCATTTTGTGACAACAATTTAAAAACTGTCAGCAAAAAAAAAAAACAGGAATGGGATGGTCTGGCTTGCTCGTGCTAAAAGTCATGCCCCAATTCTAACCTCACCCTGAAGGCGAAAGACAAACACTGCCTAAAGCAAAGCTTTTACAGCTGAGCTAATACATGAAATCACATAGTGGCTTCAGTATTCAGTGCTGTAGTATTTCCAATATCTTATTCTTAGTCAACAGATTACAAGAATTATCACAAAGTGAAAACC
>JBBPBX010021579.1:28120-42239 GCA_038048925.1 Garcialebias charrua | reverse complement strand
CGCACCTAAAACTATAGGTAAGTCAGTAAACTGACCTCGTTTGTGTTTAATTACCCAAACGGCCTATAGATTCCTTTACATATTGGTGGCTCGTGACGGTCTTCTGAAAGATTAAATTGATTAAGTTGTTTTTGTAGCTTATTTTTGTTACGGTGTTGTTGGCATTAGTTTGCATCCTGTTGTGGACTTATAGAGTGGTTTTGGCTGGTGAGTGTCTCAGAGATTGCTAATAGTGGCATTGTCTGGTGCGTTTTCCCGTTAGAATTATTCTTTTCTTTCACTTTTGAACGTGTGTTTTGGAGCTGCGGATGAATGAATGTTTGTTTTTGTGAGACGTTTCATTACGTGTCGCGAGGCTGCATGCATTTTTTCGTTTTGTGACCGCCGTGTCACCTCTGCTTCATTTTATTACATCTGCGATTTTCTGTTGAAGCTGTGTCACACATTTGCTGCTCCATTTTACCTAATCTGTTACAACGTGTTTGCCGAGGTTCGGGAAAAACCCACTCCGCTTTTGGACCGGATGTCATCCGGTTCCGTTTGACGTAAAGTCCGTTGTTGTACACAGTTAGCGTGCTGCCTTCTTTGGAAGGCGTGGGAGTTAGCCTGGTTGTGTTTTAGCTCATTCACGTATTTTCTGCGGTGTGAAAATACGTTTATTTTGTGAAAGAGTGTCTAGAACCTTGGGTCGAGCTAATGCTAAAAGCGGTACCGGGACAAGATGGCTGCTTAAAACGCTGTGATTGGTCCATTGTGTGTCACGTTCAAGAACGTTGGTTTCTGTAGACTCTGGTTGTCAGATTCATTTATGTACACATTTCTGACGGTTTATTTGTGTTGTTTGAGTTCTATGCACGTGATATCGTCGAAGACTGGCTTTACCGCGGTGTTTTGCGATATTTATGACTGTTTTAGAACGTTGAAAAGTCCGTTCCACGCTTTTGTTCGACCGACCGCAGGTCCGTGAACACACCGCTCGAACGGCACGTCGCACGTGGGCGGCGTTAGGTTTGGAAGACACAGTTTCCCATGAACACTTGGGTTTTAGAACTACAGTTCTGTCTTCGCTGTGATTGGTCGATTACGCTGTAAGTGTTGACGCTTGCGCAGTAGGTGAAGCCCCGCTCCTCATCATCTTTCACTTGCTGCTTGTTCCAGACGAGTTTCCGTGCTTGTTTGTCCATTACTGTCATTGAAAAGACTGTTTAAACGCGGTGTTTTTGTGATTTTGATGGGTGGATTGAGTCTGTTGCTCTGTTGACTGCCGATCGCCATGTGACCAGGTCACGTGACGCCGGGAGCTGCAGCTCCTTTGAAGGCCCGACCTTTTTTCTTTTAAACGCAGTTTAAAATGTTTCACAGTCCAACCGATTTTACTCACATAATTTCATTTTTGTGAGAAAGGGGATACTAGAGTTTTGTCACGTCAGGGCTCTGGGCTTTCTGATTTGCTGTTTTTGATCCGTTGTTAGACGTCTGTGAATGTTTGGCAGCTGAGAGCTGCGCTCACAGGTGACATCAGCGCTTCAATAGCGGTCAGTAAGAGGATTGCTGTCGCTGTTATAAATTTATCCAGCGCTGCTCACCCCACCTGCTGGTTACTAGAGAAGACGCAGTCTTCCTGTAATTTGTACATGTTGAATGTTCCTGTTTTACACGGGAAACATTTTGAGAATATTGTACACACAGCACCCTTTCATTTGATTTTCACGTATAATCAAATGTTGATGGCAGAACAGTTACACAGATTTAATACAGACATGTCTGTTTTTTGATAAGCCTTGACACTTTTATCATCAATTCTGTGCAAAACTAGCTCTCTGTCCCTGTGTTTTTAAACTGCAAGTTTAAAATAACACACAGGAGGCATCTTTTGTCTTGGTTTTTCACAAAAAATCACACAAAACTAGCCAACCTTGATGGTCATCTCACAGGTCGACATCACATGGTGAGACTGCACCCTGTGAAATAAGACCCACGTTACTTGATTTTTCACAGAACATCAGTACAAAGATGGACGTTCAAACAGGTGAACCACCTGAGGGGGCCTCTTGTTCTGTGTATCCTAGATGGATGTATGGGGGCAGTGGGTTTCCTGCCCGTGCTTCCCGCAAAGTGGGGGAGTCTGCCTCATCGTATGCTAATTACTTGGCTGCATGGAACGTCCGTCAGGATAAGTGGGAAAATCCCCTGTCATTCTACGACAGGCTAATCTCGGTCTACTCCGGGGGCAAAACTGTCCCTGGATTAGAGGAAAATGTGGAGTTTAAACGTCTTTTCATTATGAATCTTATGCCTTTTCAAATGAAATGTGTTCATTTTCTGGTTGATTGCAAAAAAGATTCTATGGAAGTGATAAGACAATATGCTGCGTCAGTTTTTGAGGCCGAAATACAACCTAGGATACCATCAGAGGTTTGTACAGGTCATAAGGTCACATCCACCTCGCAGACATTAGAAGAGGTTTCCTCTCCTATGGAGTGCGAGGGTGTACAGAATCCTCATGATAACAAACCACAGGTTGTGTCCAGCTGGAACAGTGACCCAGATCGGTTCACAAGGAGTACTGCTCCTCTTTCGCCTCAGGTTGAAAACCCTGTGATGAGCAATGAACCACAAAAGGCAGGTGTTCGCTCTCTAGATGAACCAAGATGGTTCAGATCGAACCAAAAGAGTTCTCACCTAGGTCTCGCAGTGGGTGAACTTCGAGAGAAGTTGATGTCTGGGAACCGTGACCCTTTAAAAAATGGTCTGTCCCGACATGTACCCCCAAGAAGCGACCCTCCTGCCCCTGCCCCTCGAGCTGCACAGCTCGAGACATGCAATGAGTCACACATGCTCCAGATTATGGAAGCGGCGCCTCTGCGCGTGGACGTGACTGAGATTGTGAGTTGTGTGTCAAATGATTTGAATGTTACAGTGGTTGACCAAGCTGACACAACGTGTGACGTTGTCCTTGATGATAACACAAACAACGTTGTTCAACCTGACAAAGCGACGCACAGCACTGCCTTTTGCAACAACTCAGTGCACACAGTTGACAACAACAACGTCAACACTGACATAAATGCTGACAGCAAACAAATTGCTGATGGTCAGCGTCCTAGAAATCAAGATGCTGACAGCAAACAAATTGCTGAAAATCCACATCCTGAAGGTCATGAGGCAGACAGCCATCATGATGCTGACAGCGACGACGATTACACAGACAGAGTCACACGTACACAGAAACGTGTGGAAAAACCTGAACGGTTTCTGTGTAACTTTATAAAAAGGGGGATAGCTAAGAGAGCTTACCTGCCACTCACATTGGAAGGGGTCCTCGCGCAAGAAGCGCTCCTGGTTAGCGGCTCAGACGTGTCTACCATGTCAGCCGAACTGTTTGAGGAGCTAAGGACCGCCGCTAACGATGTTGACAGGCAAATACCCTTTGTGAAATACACTTATGGTGAGCAACAGGGCCTCGCAAAGACGAGAACAACCCTAATAGCCATGGTTCACATGCAGATTGGCGAGATGTCACTATACCACCCGGTATATGTGTCTGAACTTGACTCACTCCGGGCTCCATTTGTGGTTGGCCAAGATTTTATAAATCGCTTTGAAGCGATTATAAATTATGGCAATCAGACAATGTGGGCTACAGTGAGCAGTCCACTGCCAATCGAGGTGCCTCCCCTAGGTCAGGACACTGACTGTCTAACAACAGGTACCGCTGTGGCCACAAGGGATTCCCCAACCGAGACCACAGACCCGGTAAGTGATCCTTCATGTACAGGTGAGACAGAGGAGACTCAACAATTGGACCGGACTCTGGCCCATCACGAGGACCTCCTCTGCGAGCTGACACCTTCAGCGCTCACTGAACACTACCTACCACCGGTAGAAGAAGGTGTGGAGATCCAAGGGTCCCACACCGATGACGCTGTACTGTCCTATGGGACAGGTAATGCGGCATACAGCCAAGCTTTCAGTGAAGTCTTGGTTCAAGGACATCTGAGTCCAGAGGGTGACAGTCTACAACACGCTGACAGTCACTTGGACTCCATTGTTACAGATTTTGAGGACCCCTCCTCAAACAAAAGGGGGGCAGACTCACACTTCCTACCACAGGTAGAGGACGGTGTAGAGGTCCAAGGATCACGCACCGAGAACGCTGTGCTGTCCTCTGGGACAGGTAATTCAGTTATCATCCAAGCTTTCAATGAAACCTTGGTTCAAGAGCATTTGAATCTAGAACTACTCAGAGATGACATAGTTCTTACAGACTCAAAGAGCCCCTCTTCATTCATGAAGTGGGAAGACACACCTCATAACGACAGTGACACGTCGCGGTCTGACCTGTCAGACACGCCTGCGACTGCTCCGACGGTTGTGACACACCTGCATTACGCAGAAAGAGGTAAACATACAGAGGTACGTTGGCCGAAACCTATGAGGTTCCTGTACAAGGCTCCCCATAAACTGCGCGAACAGCTTAGACTAAACAAAGGCATCCTAACTCGTGCCCATGGACGGACGTCCACACCCGTGTGCATGGTCCCTCATGACCACAGGGGGGTGATGTTAGGTCATGCCCATGTCAAGGACAAAGATTTCAATAACCCCACAAACGACAAAGATCTCGCAAACTCACAGACTTCATGGGAAAATAAGGTCGTCCAAGCACAGGATAGTAAATAAACTAAACAGTTTAAACTATTCTAGTTGCGAAAAGAAACCGTTCCAACTAGAACTTAGAAACGCTAAGCATAAAACCCACAACAAAAACTAACCTTAACAACCGTTTAAATCTGCAGGATTTAATTGACATCGGTTATAAAGCTAAGAACTGTTTTTCTTGTGTGTGACACGTGGAATCTGACGACCAGAGTGAGTTTGACGTAGTGATACGTTGTTTTTAGTTGCTTGATTGCTACTTTTGTGTTATTGAAGTTGTTATTGTTTTCTGAACACTCCCAGCCAAAAGAGGTTTTGATTGTTGATAAGTTGAAGACTTAAATGGATTTAACTATGCCAACATGCTGTTCATTTTGTTAAAGATCTCAATCTTTGAAGAGTCATTGTAGATCAATACTACTTAAGGTACTATAATCTACACTGATCTCCCAATCATTTAGGTAGGACCGATTCGATCGTTTCTATTCTAGATCTATTCATTTTGATGAGTCTCGCCATAGACTTCAAAATTTATAGGGAATACCAAATCTTGCGTCGTTCGTCTAAAAGACAACAGACATTTAGACCAAACTAGATTTCATTTTTTTTATTTTAGTTTAACCTAAACTAAATAATGAATGGAGGAATAGTTTGAATGAAGAGGCCTTCGTTACAGAAGCCCTCCACATTTCTATAGGTATAGATCCCTATTTCTGATTTTTACAGCATTGATCCACCCCTTAATTGGTAATTGTAGCTGATCTAATCCATGATAGCTTACATACCAGGTGCATATAGGTAAGGCTTAATGTAGAATCCCTATCATAAGCCCACCTAAAACCACATAATTGCATGACACATTGAACCAGGGTGGCACCGACTGGAAGCCATCCAGCCTGCAACCTTCGATGTGGGGACCTGCTGATCCAACGTTGGTCTTCAACCTTCATCCAAGGCCGCCTCCTCTGCTTCAATCGAGGGATCCCCTCTACATGCTGATTAAAAACCATTCTTGCTGATGAAATCAATAACCCCCATCGTTGTGGATTTACCGTTGTGGATTATAAGACTTTGTTTTCCAAGGGATCACAGACTCAGTTTTCCATGGGTTAACAGACTATGTTTCCAAAGGATTGAAAGCTTACCGCAATGGGATTACCTACGAACAATATGGAATTTCCAAAAACATTATGGGAATATAATTTTGAACTTTTTTTGACTTTTTTTTTCCACTTGCTGGATTACATAGAGGTCAGAGACATTCGGTGGTATCCTTTCGTGTTGGAACTCATCTCCAAGGACAGGCGATGACTTCCAAAAAGGGGGACTGTAGTGATACACCTCGTCTTTGATATTTTAGGGTTCACACCTCTCTGAAACTCTCAGTGTTACACTTGCTTGGAGCTCAAGGAGACAAGTGGACACTATATTTTGTTACAATTATTTTGAATTAATGGACACTAATTAATCAGATTGAACTTTCTCTTTAATGTGTGTTAATTCAGAATTGATCAAACAGTATTTTTGTCATTTCAATGATGATCTGTTACTTGCATGACTTTGACCCTTCTGCTGGTTTATTTCTGCAGAACAAGCAGTCTTTGAATCTAAAGCACAAGGTCAGAGTAAACGTTTAACTTGCAGCTTCTTTTGTGTTGTCTATGAAGTTAGCCATAATATTTCTCTGTGCTCACGAGCGGCCATCTGGTCGCTTTGTAAACATTTTTCCTGTTGTCCGTCAAGAGACTTTCGGCCAATAGTGACCCCACCTCCCCTATAAATGGGCATTTCCTGCATTTTTAGTTAGTGTTTGGAAGAGAACTAACTGACAACTGGTTTCTCTCCTCTGGGAAAAGCTGGAGACGGTCCGGTCATGTGTCAACGACCCACGTCTCAGCTGGAGTTACAGTAAAGCTTACTGTAACTCGTCACTCATCTTCTGGAAGAATTTGTTTTCTAAAGTTTTATTTTGAAAATCAGTCTGTGCGCTTGACCGTTGTTTCCTGCCGAGGGAGGCGAGTTTCCTCGTATCGTGAATCAGCACACTCACGCTGAAGTTCCAACTGGACGGCCACTGGACAAACCCATCCACGTGTGTGTCCACAAACTTCTCCACTCTTGTCTCCAAGAGACGAACCGTCAACAGGTAACGAGCCGTGGTGTGTTTGAACGTGCGGGAGCCCAGCAGCTGCTCGTGTGGGAAAAAGTGTCACCCAGTCTGGTTCAAAGTAACCAACTTTAGCTTAACTTAGCTTCCAGTACTCCTTCCTCCTATTTCTTATTTTTCATAAGCATTTAACCTGTTAAGTAATGTGCCAACAGAAAGGTCCAACTGTCTGTTTGTTTTTAACTTGAATTCTTGTCAACGTAGTTATTAAATCAGAGCTAATATCGATACAAATGTTTAATGTAATTCTTGTGATAGTTTCAATAAAAGGTCTATTTTCTGGTAGACCAATATAAATTGAAGTCTCCTGTGAAATTACATTTCTGGCTAATCACATCGTCAGATTTATTGATTTATTCTGAAAAAGTTGAGACCCCGTGAATTGGTGGCATGTTTGTGCAGATAAAAGTCTGCTCAGCGATGCGCACCTAAAACTATAGGTAAGTCAGTAAACTGACCTCGTTTGTGTTTAATTACCCAAACGGCCTATAGATTCCTTTACAGAATTGTTTAGGTACTTTCTTGTTAAATTTTGGAGAAACGAGCTGCGTTCCTCCTTCCTGTTTCTTTTTACAGACATGACAATAAGCCTCTCGGTTGTTGCCGATTACTGGCCAAAGCCGGTCTTTGAATCTGGCGTCCTCTAAACAGAGGTCTGAAAACTTTCATTTCCCCATGACAGTTCTGGAAGCTCTGTTGGTCCTCGGTCAGCTTTAGGCGCGAACGTACACTGACCGACGATATGACGTCATTGATTTAGCTTAGGTCCTACTCGAAAATAAAATTAGAAAAGATAAATAAATTCACAGGAATTTTTTAGCCGATTGAACGAGAAAAACATAGTTGTGTAGGTTTTTTAAAAAATTAATACCTCATCAGATGACGTTTATTAATTTTTTATACTTTTTAATGGCCGTAATTTGTGTTAATTTTATTTACTACCTTTCAATACCTTTAACAACCCCGCGGATACCCTGTAAGTCAGTTAAGAATTCTGAGAATTCAGACACAACTGAATGTAAGTGCCTGGTGGACGATGTATAACAACTAGTAAAAGTGGCTTTTCTGATTTCCATTTTGGATGAGAAAGACTGAGGGACAGTAATTCAAAATAATCATAAACAGTAACTGGTTTGGCATCAATCAATAATCCTGAGTGAAAAATAGAAGCTACTCCTCCACCTCAGCCAGTTGTTCTAGGAACACAAACATTTAAATAATAAGCAGGAGTGGATTCATTTATACTAACAAAATCCTCCTGTTGTAGCCAGGTTTCTGTCAGACAGAATACATCAATATGATGATCAGTTATCAGTTCATTAACTAACAGGGATTTAGAGGAAAGAGATCTGATGTTCAATAATCCACATTTAATGATTTTGCTCTGGTAAAGTAACTGTGTTTATTTTAATAAGATTTTTATGGTTTATATTTTTAAAGCAGATTTTTGGTTTATTTAATTTGAGCCAAGGGTGAGTTGACACTGTTTCAATGGGGGTGTGGGTGGGTAACAGAGGAGAAGCAGCAGAGAGGTGTGGAAGACTACAACTCTGTTTCCTGGACTGGACCCTGGGTTGTCAATAATTTGGAGGATAAACAAAATCAGCCATATTAAAGAAGAGCGGCTCCGTCCAAAGTGGGATGGATGACATCTCTCCGCATCCGACCAGGTCTTCCCCAAAAACCACTCCAAACAATTCACTCGAGCTACCACCAGACAAACAGGAAGTGACACAATACGTCTCACCACGAAGGTGCAATGTCACCCAATCTCTTTGAGATCTACATATAGCTCGATATCTATGTCTAAAATTCTGGCATTCCTGCTGTTTGTCTATTAGCAAAGATGAACCAAATAAACATACCTGTAAATGACTACATCTAAGTCAATGTTTTTAGAAAAGAGCTAAAACATGGTGCGATAATGACAGAAAGGTATTCACAACAAATAACCTGCGCACTAACAAATTGAGCTTCATTTGACTTAGACCCCTGAAGAAGGGAGCAGCCGAAAGAGAAAAAAAAAAAAACAGATTGAGTTACATCTCAAAATATCTGTTCTCAGTGGCAAACTGTGACCATAAGAGCTAGGTCTACAGTTACAATGTATTATTGTAAGAACTTATACCAGGTTGACGAAAAAGACATCATGAGTTGTGGACCACTACATCACATTATTTTCAGCTCCACAATTCAAGATTTGGCACAACAGGAAGTGCTTCACCCCATTTTATGCATCAAGTGAACAACAACCTGAACATAAGTTATGACTTTGACATCAAGTATAACGCTAAGAAAAGCAAAGTTATGATTGCTAGAAGTAGGGCAGATAAACATCTGATAACCCCTGACTTCTCTCTATCTGGTGCTGTCCTCAATATATGCAGTGAAATCAAATATTTGGGACATTGCATATCTGATGACCTCTCTGATGATCGTGACATCTGTAGGCAGTATCGTATGATATATGCACAAGCTAATACTCTGATCAGAAAGTTTGGTATGTGTTCATCCTCTGTGAAAATAGCTCTTTTTAAGGCTTTTTGTACCTCGCTGTACACTGCTCATCTGTGGCGAAGATACAAAAAAAGTAGCCTGCATAAACTTTATGTGGCATACAATGATGGCATGAGGCTGCTCCTCAAAGTGCCTAGATGGAGCAGTGCTAGCCATATGTTTGTACATAATGCTGTTCCCACATGTGCTGCTGTGCTCAGGAATCTTATGTATAAATGCATGTGTAGATTGTCTGTGTCATGCAATAATATAATTGCAAATCTAGTAAAACCTACTTTTAGTGCAGTGAGATTTTGCTCAAGATTGTGGAATCATTGGCGCCATCATTTATTTGTAACTTAGTGAATTATCTGTCTTTTATTACTTTATTTTAATTGTTTTTTATGGATTTTTTATGGATTTTTATGGACCTTTTTTGTGTCTGAAATAAAGTTTGATTGATTGATTGATTGATAAATGCAAACCCAACACTAAACAGAAAAACCAGCAGGGACAACCCATCTGAACACACAACCTGAAAAAGTCCACCTACTTCTGTTCCAAGATTATCCAGAAGGCCTTGTGACTCACATTATCTCTTACATTCAAGTACAAAATCTAATTTTTATTTTTTTGGAGCAACTACAATTTCAGTCTAGACTTTTGATTTTTTCAAAAATCTTCAAGTGGTCAAGAGACCTGTGTTTTTGTCCCATTCATTCTACATCTACATTTTGATTGCTTCATTTCCCTGTCAAAAATGAAAAAAAAAAAAAAAATTGTAATTGCATGCTCAATGATCCAGGTAGAAAAATCAAAAAAAGTTACAGGTAAGTCTGGACGTTCAAATTTTTTTTGTTTTTGTTTTTTGAACGTCCAGAGGACCAGACTTAACTTTTTGAGATAAGAAACAATCTCATCCTGAGAAGAGTTTGACTGTGCTTAGCCTTCTCTAATGATAATTAGAGGTCTGCACAGAAGTCTGTTGGAGTCAGTCTCCCCACCATCACAGACATTTACACCTCCAGATGCAGGAAAAGAGCCACCTGCATCATGAAAGACCTCACTCACCCAGCACACTCACTCTTTGCCCCACTCCCCTCAGGACGGAGGTTGAGGAGCATCAAATGTAGAACCACTAGACTGAGGAACAGCTTCTACCCTGAGGCTGTTAGACTCATGAATAAATAAATAATAAGAATAAACACTGCAAAATATCACATCATGCTGATGCTGATCTGTTTTCTTGTTGCTGTGTTCATCTGTGACCATCTGCTCATACAGACTCATGTTCGTGCTGCTGTTTATAATGATGTTTTTCTACTACATTAGGGCTTAGTGTATTACTAGTTGATGTCTCTCTTAGTTAATTCTAGATGTTATTACTGTTTTTCTCTTGCATTTGTTGTTGGATGTAACTGGGACCCCGTGTACATAATCTCGTTTTCATCACATGTACCACATGCGGTGCAAATGACAATAAAGACTCTCTGACTCTGACTCTGATAATGAAGTCCTAACCAGTGAAAAAGACTCTTCAAATATGTTTCTGACTGGAGACCAATTTTTTTTAAAGAGTTTTATTGAATAATTGTATTTTCATGAACTAAAAAGTTGCTTGCTCAACTGCAAAGTGATTTAGAGAAAAATTGTGGAATTGGCACAAAATAATAACAACTACATTGACAATATATTGTTTTTATAAATTACATACCGAAGAAAAATTTAAATGCAAGCTTTTATATATGCTGAATTTGTAGGCCTTCTCTGAAGATGTAGAAGGCTCTGAGGGTTACTAAGGTCTAAAGCCTTTTCCTAGGAGGCAAGTGATCTCTTCCTCCTCTTCTGTTGACGCCATGACAAATGGTGAGAAATGAAGGAATTTGTCAAGAGCGAATTAAAATCAGGTCCAACGTGGCTGCGGGAGGGTCTGGAGATTTCCAGGTGGGCTGGTCTGATGTGTGGGCTGCAGGGCCAGCGCTCACTGTTCTTTTTATTTTTTAGAACTTTTTATTAACAACATATAAACACAGAACACCGCTGTGTCCTGTCAGCCCCGCGGAAACTGTACGCACTCTGCGCACAGGGTTGAGACTTCATACTCAGACATCCTCCCGGAGCGGCTGTAGAGCAGCTCCACAAACAAGGGGTGTTTACCTTCGGGACAAATTGAGGTAGCTGATTGGTCATTTGCTGACACGCCTACTGGATTGATTGACAGGTCGCATAAAAAGCAAGAGCTGGCAGCTCCAGCTGCAGCGGTGTTCTGTGTTTATATGTTGTTAATAAAAAGTTCTAAAAAATAAAAAGAACAGGGAGCGCTGGTCCTACAACCCACACATCAGACCAGCTCACCTGGAAATCTCCAGACCCTCCCGCAGCCACGTTGCACCTGAGTTTAATTTGCTCGTGACAAATTCCTTCATTTCTCATCATTTGCCATGGCGTCAACGGAGGAGGAGGAAGAGATCGCTTGTCTCTTGGAAAAAACAAAACAAAGACAGAAGGTGGAACATCTGGAGAGCTGGTGCAAAGAGAATAATCTTCACATGAATGTGAAGAAGACAAAGGAGATGATTGTGGACTTCAGAAGGAACAAACACACCCACACCCCACTGAAAATAGGTGGATCTGCAGTGGAAGTGGTCTCCAGCTACAAATACTTGGGTGTACACATGAATGATAACCTCAGCTGGAGCAACAACACCACCAGCCTGATCAAGAAAGGTCATCAGAGACTCTACTTCCTCAGACGGCTGAGACGAGCTGGTCTGAGCAGCCCAGTCCTCACCTCGTTCTACAGGTGTGCAGTGGAGAGCATCCTGTGCTCCAGCATCAACGTGTGGCATGGAGGCTGCACAGTTGAAGAGAGGAAAGCTCTACAGAGAGTGGTGAAGGCTGCACAGAAGTCTGTTGGAGTCAGTCTCCCCACAATCACAGACATTTACACCTCCAGATGCAGGAAAAGAGCCACCTGCATCATGAAAGACCTCACTCATCCAGCACACTCACTCTTTGCCCCACTCCCCTCAGGACGGAGGTTGAGGAGCATCAAGTGTAGAACCACTAGACTGAGGAACAGCTTCTACCCTGAGGCTGTTAGACTCATGAATAAATAAAAATAAAATAAAAAATAAACACTGCAAAATATCACATCATGCTGATGCTGATCTGTTTTCTTGTTGCTGTGTTTATCTGTGTTCATCTGTGACCATCTGCTCATACAAACTCATGTTCGTGCTGCTGTTTATTCCCACTATATTAGGCTTAGTGTATTACTAGTTGATGTTTTTCTTAGTTAATTCTAGATGTTATTACTGTTTTTCTATTGCATTTGTTGTTGGATGTAACTGGGACCCCGTGTACATAATCTCGTTTTCATCACATGTACCACATGCGGTGCAAATGACAATAAAGACTCTCTGACTCTGAAAAGTAAATGCCATTAAACCAGTTCAGGGATGAAGAATGGAAATTTAATACTTTAGTGTTGCATACAAAACAGTCCATCACCGGTAGGGATGGGAATTGAGAACCGGCTCTTTTAAAGAATTGGTTCTTTAGAGTTCAATTCTCTGGAATTGTAGGCTGCTTGTCTTAACGATTCAGTTTATCGGTTCTCTGACTCGTTCTACTGACTCGACGTGGTGACGCATTTAGGTTATGACATCACAGACATGCGCCGTATCAACATGGCGTCAAGGAAAAAGCGAAGATGAAACCAGGTCTACTTGCAACACATGCAAAGCGTCGATTACAATAAAGGGCGGAAATACTTCTAACATGCAGAGAGAAGCATTTGAGCACTCAGAATGAGGTGAGTTTGTACAAATGTACCGTCTTTAACACACTGCTTCGTGACGCTGCTTCATCGTGGTGGTGGAAGCGGAGCTAACAAGCTAGCGTCCTCCTCTGTTTAAATGTTGCAGCACGTAACGTTAAACTCCTCCAGTTCCTGTCACTTGTTACTTTTTTGCTTTACTGCTTCCACTGGTTGTATAAATAATCTCCATCTCATGTAATAGCATTTAGCTGACGAGGATTGCCGGAATCTGGCTGGCTCAGAGGCTGTTGCTAGCACACTTAGCTTTCAGGATGACGTTTTTCAACACACAACAGACCTAAAAATGCCACCGTAGAAATGTGAGCAAAAACAAAAGTGTTGTTTCATATTTTTGTTCAGTGTGTTTCATTGTAGCCTCTTTCTGTTGTGAGAGCTTTTCTGGCTGCTCAGTGTTTTTAATGGTGAATTTCTTCTGAAGCTGGCAGAGCTGGGAGAGACGCAGAGGGAGGCAGAAGAGGATGAAGATGATAACTATGTAAGTTTTGTTTTTTGTAATGAAAGATGATAGATTGCATGGATTATTACACTATTTATTTTAAAATTGAAACTTGTGAATTACAAGTTGTGGTTATGTCAATAATTTCAGATGCCTCCTGTAAAGCACCAAAAAGAGACAGCCCTAGAAGAACTTTTTGAGGAAGAGGACAGAAGTCCAACTGTATAGAAGCCTATCACCCATTCCAACCATGGACAGCCCCTTAGTAATGTTAATTAGTGTAACGAATAATGTGGGGTAAGGTATTTAAACACTTACTGGCCCACCATTATTGTAGAGATATAGGACTTACTGGTCAGTTTACTGACTTACCTATAGTTTTAGATGTGCAGGTCTGAGCAGACTTTTATCTGCACAAACTTGCCACCAATTCACGGGGTCTCAACTTTTTCAGAATAAATCAATAAATCTGTGATGTGATTAGCCAGAAATGTAATTTCACAAGAGACTTCAACTT
>JBBPBX010021579.1:6002-28095 GCA_038048925.1 Garcialebias charrua | reverse complement strand
TTTTTCCATTTATAGATGGCCTCCCTTCACACCTTATAGCCATCCTCTCACTCCAATATTTTTTTTATTTTTTATTTTTTATTTTTTTATTTTTATTTTTTTTATTTTTTTTATTTATTATTTTTATTTTTTTTATTTTTTTTTTTTTTTTATTTTTTTAATAGAGAAAGAAAGAAAAGAGAAAGTGAGACAACAAAACAAAACAAAACAACAAAACAACAATTGTCCACAGAAAGAGCACAAGGCAAACACACCAAACCTCCGTCCACAATCCTGCAAAGCACATGACAGAACACAACAACGAAACATACAAGCATAAAGACTGATAATATTCATGACCTTGCAAATATTTCTATAAATACACATACCCATACCTACAAATATATATACAATATACATACATATATATTTATATTCATTTATATACCCATCTACATACATCTACTATACATCCCTGCATCCATTTGTGTGTGGTTGTGAGCATGCATAAGTGAATGAGGTTCCTCCAATAGAACATTTAGTAGCGACTGTGAAGCATCAGAGACCCGTCCCCCCAAAGCCCGAGACAGACGAAGGGGCGATCAAAGCCCAAGACCCCAGGAAGGACCCCGAGCCCAGAGTCCCCAGGACCACCCGAACAGGACGAGCCACTCGTCCACTCCCCAGATCCGACCAAGTGGAAGAACCGGACGAACCCCACCAGGGACCACACACAATGACCCCCCGGGGTCAACAGCGACAATACACAGGCCCCCGCCGGAGCCCGCTGCACCGACGTAGCCCCAGGGCCGGTCACCGAGGCTCGGGCACCGGGGACGCCCATCCCTCAGGTCCAGACCTGACAGGACCAGAGGACCCGACTTGCCACCAATTCACGGGGTCTCAACTTTTTCAGAATAAATCAAAAAATCTGTGATGTGATTAGCCAGAAATGTAATTTCACAAGAGACTTCAACTTATGTTGGTCTACCAGAAAAATAGACCTTTTATTGAAACTATCACAAAAATTACATTAAACATTTGTATCGATATTAGCTCTGATTTAATAACTACGTTGACAAGAATTCAAATTAAAACAAACAGACATTGGGAACTAAACTGTTGGCACATTACTTGACAGATTAAAAGCTTATGAAAAATAAGAAATAGGAGGAAGAAGATGAAAGCTAAGTTAACTGAAATTGATTATTTTGAAACAACCAGGGTGGCAAACTTTCCCATACAGGTTTCAGCTGGGCTTCTCACACGTTCAGGACACAATCAACGCCTCGTTACCTGTTGACGATACGTCTTGGAGATAAGAGTTGAAGTTTGTGGACATTAACGGACTGTGTTGTCCAGTTCACGCCCAGATGACCTCCGCGCGTGTGAGCTGATTCAGACGAGCAAGAAGCGCGCTTCTCCCGGCAGGAATAGAGCCAGCTACTGGCTGGACTTTCAAAATAAAACTTCAGAAAACAAATTCTTCCAGAAGATGAGTGAGTGAGTTACAGTAAGCTTTACTGTAACTCCAGCTGAAACGTGGGTCTATTTGACACATTGACCGGAACGTCTCTAGCTTTTTCAGAGGAGAGAAGCAGGTTGACTTAGTTCTCCCCAAAGCACTAAAGGGAAAATGCAGGAAGTGCCCATTTATAGGGGAGGTGGGGTCTCCCCACCTCCTCAATGACTATTGCCCGAAAGTCTCTTGACGGAGACAGGAAAACTGTTTACATAAACAGCCAGATGGACTGGCCTGTTGAGTCTAGGTTGCAGACAAAACAGAGAAGAGAGTGAACAGCTTACCCTGACTCATGTCCTAGATTTCAGAGCACACTTGTATTGTAGAATAAACCAGCAGAAGTCAAACTCATGCAAGTAACAGATCATCATTAAAATGACAAAATATACTGTTGATCAATTCTGAATTAACACACATTAAAGAGAAAGTTCAATCTGATTAATTAGTGTCCATTAATTCATAATAATTGTAAAAAATAAAAGTGTCCATTTGTCTCCTTGAGAGTTTCAAGAAGGTGTAACACTGAGAGTTTCAAAGAGATGCAGAGAGGTGTACTTGAAGGTCAAGACAGAAGGCCTGTATCACTACAGGTAGTCCCCGATTTACGAGCGCTCTGAAATACGAGCGTCCGGCTTTACGAGAGCTACCAGGAACCGAACTACCGACTTGCGAGCTGCCGTTCCGACTTAACGAGCGAACAACATTAGAAAGCGTTGTTTCAAGATACGAGCGAAAATTCCAGAGTTACGAGAATTTACCGTTAAAAACCATTGTTCCGAATAACGAGATGAAAATTCCGTGTTTACGAGAAAACTCCGTTAGAAATCATTGCTCCAAATAACGAGATAAAAATTCCGTGTTTACGAGAAAACCCCGTTAGAAACCATTGTTCCGAATAACGAGATGAAAATTCCGTGTTTACGAGAAAACTCCGTTAGAAACCATTGTTCTGTTTTACGAGAACCGAGTGTTCGTGCCGACGGCTGAATGTCATGTTTCGAAGGGGAGTTTGGGGCAGGAGGTGGAATGTGGGGGGGCGGGGGAGGTGGAGTGTTGCGGGGGGGATGGGCGATGGTTGGTTTCGGGTTAGGGGATGGGCGATGGTTGGTTTCGGGTTGGGGGATGGGCGATTTAACCATGCACCTGCACTGGACTTGGACTGGACATGCACACTGCACAAGGCGGGCACGCTGTGGTGGGTGGGGTGGGGGGGGGGTATGTTTCGCGTGACAAATGGAAAAGTACAACAGCGGAAGGTTACATAGGCACTACTTTACTGTACCCCCACCCCCAAAAATCAAAGGCGGAGTGATTTCATCTGGTACTACATAAGCGAACAGCGCGAAAGCGGCGGCGTGGGTCTACAGTTTGGCGATTTGAGAGACACAGTTACAGATACGTATTCATTAGCATTATCATTAGCTTTGTTAGCATCTTCATTTGAAAGCATTTGAAAGCATGTCTGCAAAGCGAGGAGCTTCTTCTGCTGGTGGTGCGAGCGCTCCTAAAAAGCGTAAGGCCATCACGCTGGAGCAGAAGCTGGACATCATCAAACGAGCGGACAGGGGAGAGTCGACCTCCTCCATCTGCAAAGCGCTGAACCTGGTGAGTACAGTACCACCGTTAGCACGACTCGTAATGTCGGATCGTGAGCGCTTGTTAGCGAGTGTTTTACAGTACAGTACATGTACACGTGGCTGCGCAGATGAACAATGGCGGATGATCGTAGCGCTTGTTAGCGAGTGTTTTACAGTACACGTGGCTGCGCAGATGAACAATGGCGGATGTGAGCGCTTGTTAGCGAGTGTTTTACTGTACACGTGGCTGCGCAGATGAACAATGGCGGATGTGAGCGCTTGTTAGCGAGTGTTTTACTGTACACGTGGCTGCGCAGATGAAGACACGTAATGGCGTCTGTTAGTTAATGACATTTTATTTTTTATTTTAGGTCAGTTCAACAGTCAGCACCATAAAGGCTGACCGCGAGCGCATTTTAGCCACCGTGAGAGGAGCAGCCCCCATGAGGTCCACGATGATAACGAAGCAACGCACGGGTGTTATCACAGAGATTGAGCGTCTGATGGGTAAGAAAATTTATTTTTTTATTAACAGTACGTACAGTACACTGTACAGTACAGTACTGTATTGCGTCTTTTAGATAGTAAATTATTTAAGAAATACAGTACACAGTACATTATTTTTGATACTGTATGCACTGTACAGTTTCATTAATTTTTTTAACTTTGTTTACCTGGGATGTTTGTTTACAGGTGTGCTTTGTTTACCTGGGATGTTTGTTTACAGGTGTGCTTTGTTTACCTGGGATGTTTGTTTACAGGTGTGCTTTGTTTACCTGGGATGTTTGTTTACAGGTGTGCTTTGTTTACCTGGGATGTTTGTTTACAGGTGTGCTTTGTTTACCTGGGATGTTTGTTTACAGGTGTGCTTTGTTTACCTGGGATGTTTGTTTACAGGTGTGCTTTGTTTACCTGGGATGTTTGTTTACAGGTGTGCTTTGTTTACCTGGGATGTTTGTTTACAGGTGTGCTTTGTTTACCTGGGATGTTTGTTTACAGGTGTGCTTTGTTTACCTGGGATGTTTGTTTACAGGTGTGCTTTGTTTACCTGGGATGTTTGTTTACAGGTGTGCTTTGTTTACCTGGGATGTTTGTTTACAGGTGTGCTTTGTTTACCTGGGATGTTTGTTTACAGGTGTGCTTTGTTTACCTGGGATGTTTGTTTACAGGTGTGCTTTGTTTACCTGGGATGTTTGTTTACAGGTGTGCTTTGTTTACCTGGGATGTTTGTTTACAGGTGTGCTTTGTTTACCTGGGATGTTTGTTTACAGGTGTGCTTTGTTTACCTGAGATGTTTGTTTACAGGTGTGCTTTGTTTACCTGAGATGTTTGTTTACAGGTGTGCTTTGTTTACCTGAGATGTTTGTTTACAGGTGTGCTTTGTTTACCTGAGATGTTTGTTTACAGGTGTGCTTTGTTTACCTGAGATGTTTGTTTACAGGTGTGCTTTGTTTACCTGAGATGTTTGTTTACAGGTGTGCTTTGTTTACCTGAGATGTTTGTTTACAGGTGTGCTTTGTTTACCTGAGATGTTTGTTTACAGGTGTGCTTTGTTTACCTGAGATGTTTGTTTACAGGTGTGCTTTGTTTACCTGAGATGTTTGTTTACAGGTGTGCTTTGTTTACCTGAGATGTTTGTTTACAGGTGTGCTTTGTTTACCTGAGATGTTTGTTTACAGGTGTGCTTTGTTTACCTGAGATGTTTGTTTACAGGTGTGCTTTGTTTACCTGGGATGTTTGTTTACAGGTGTGCTTTGTTTACCTGAGATGTTTAACACACGGTCACAAGACTTTTATTAATAATAATTTTTAATTCAGTTCATGTTTTAACACACCTGTCTTTTCATGAACAACTTCTAGTCCTTTGGATAGAGGACTGCAACCAGAGGCATGTCCCGCTGAGTCTGATGATGATGCAGGAGAAAGCCCTCAAAATTTACCGGGATATCAAAGCAGAGATGGGGGAGGGCGTGGAGGTGCCCGACTTCAATGCGTCACGGGGGTGGTTTAATCGGTTCCGACAAAGGGCTAATTTGCACAACATAAAAATCCAAGGTAAGTGAAACATTTCAGCTGTGCTTTAATGTTTAACACGTGTAACATGTGGTTAATCTTGTCCTGTGTGTGTTTTTTTTAACCAGGAGAGGCAGCAGGTGGTGATGCGGCGGCAGCAGCCGCATTCCCAGAAAAACTGGCAGCCATTATAAGGGAGGGGGGATACACACCGCAGCAGGTGTTCAATGTTGATGAGACTGGTCTATTTTGGAAGAGGTTGCCCGACCGCACCTACATCAGCAGGGATGAAAGAACAGCAGCGGGCCACAAAGTGGGGAAAGACAGGATCACGTTGCTTTTCGGAGCGAATGCTGCTGGTGACTGCAAGTTAAAGCCGCTGTTGGTAAACCATTATGAGAACCCCAGGGCCTTACAACGTATGAATAAGAATGAACTGCCGGTGTATTGGGCATTCAACCGTAAGGCCTGGGTTACCCAAGAGGTGTTCTCAAAATGGTTTACCAAACATTTCGTCAACGACGTACAGCGCTTCTGCAAACGACAGCGCATTCGCTTTAACATCCTGTTGTTGTTGGACAATGCACCGGGTCACCCCGCAAATCTGACTGACCTCAACCAAAATGTGAGGGTGGTGTACCTGCCACCCAATACCACCAGTCTCATCCAACCAATGGACCAGGGGGTGATATCAACCTTCAAGGCCTACTACCTTCAGAGGGTCATCCGCAGTGCTTTGTTGGAAACAGACGACTCTCCAGGGTTCACGTTAAAGGACTTCTGGAAGAAGTACAACCTGCGCCATGCTCTCACTCACATTGATGAGTCCTGGCTTCAGGTGAGGGAGAGCACACTTAACGGTGTGTGGAAAAAGCTCTGTCCACAGTTTTTTGATCCCTCACTTGAGCCCGTGGACTCAATCAGCAGTGTGATTGAGAGTGTGGTGGAGATGAGTAGGAGGCTGGAATTGGAGATTGACGCTGAAGATGTTCGGGAGTTGCTGGCTGAAGAAGGCGAGGAGCTTACGACTGCGGACCTGCAGCAGCTGGATAGGCCGTCGGTAGAGGAGGAGGTGCAGCAAGAAGAAAGGCCAACCGCTCCGGCCAAGGTCTTCACGAGGCAGGTCTTGGCGAAGATCTTTAAGGAGCAGCAGCACGTCTTGGACCAGTTGGAGGCACTGGACGAGGATGGGGAGAGGTTCGCCAGGGCTTCCCGAGCTGTCCGTGACGGTCTGGCTTGTTACTGGCAGATCCTAGAGGAAAAAAAACAGGAGGCCGCGCAGAGCAGCATGCTGCAGTTTGTAACAAGGGGCACTGCAGCCACGGCCACTGCAGCCACGGCCACTGCAGCCACGGCCACTGCAGCCACGGCCACTGCAGCCACGGCCACTGCAGCCACGGCCACTGCAGCCACGGCCACTGCAGCCACGGCCACTGCAGCCACGGCCACTGCAGCCACGGCCACTGCAGCCACGGCCACTGCAGCCACGGCCACTGCAGCCACGGCCACTGCAGCCACGGCCACTGCAGCCACGGCCACTGCAGCCACGGCCACTGCAGCCACGGCCACTGCAGCGACTCTAGGATCTGCTGGAGCAGCAGAAGCAGCAGAGGAAATGCCATCCACCTCTGCTGCTGCACAGCCATCCACCTCTGCTGCTGCAAGCCAGCCGTCATTGGACATCTCCATCTCCAGCTCCAGCTCCAGCTCCAGCTCCAGATCCAGCTCCAGATCCAGCTCACCCTCTCCCCAGTAAACATCCCTCCGTCCTTCCCCTCCACCTGTCCCCAAAGGTAAAGAAATGTTGCATTTACTGTATATTTTGATTTTCTGTTTTATTTTATGTTACTTCATCTGTTAACCCACCTGTCTCTGTTCATGTCCACAGACGTCTGCTGCTCCTGCTCCTCCTCCTCCTCTCCACTCCAGTCATTCAGCCAGCCAGCCTCTGCACCCCTCCACAAAGGTAATGAAAACTTGCTTTTACTTTTTGATTTTGTGTTTTGTTTTTATGTTACTTAATCTGTTAACCCACCTGTCTGTGTTCATGTCCACAGACGTCTCCTCCTCTCCAGCCAGCCTCTGCAACACCTACCTTCACTGACCTCCTGCTCATCTCCCACTAACCTGCACAGCTTCATCATCCAGGTACCGTACAGTACATAATGAAATGTGAATTTAATTTTGCTTTTCTGTTTAGTTTCATGCTACATTTCATCATCCACCTGTGTCTTGTCATGTCCACAGCATCCCTCCAAAGCATTGTGGAAAGGCCGCCCCCTGGTCCAAACATCAGCACACAAACATCACAGTAAGGACAAGTTGTTTTTGGATGTGTTTAATTTATCTGTAAGCACAACACCTTGCTGTACAGTACATAATGTTAACTTACAAATTTCTGTTTTCCAACAGTGACACCTGCTGCGTTCCCTCCTCTCCTGGGTGTACTGGCATCACACTGACTGAGGGATTAACCCTCCTGGGTGTACTGGCATCACACTGACTGAGGGATTAACCCTCCTGGGTGTACTGGCATCACACTGACTGAGGGATTAACCCTCCTGGGTGTACTGGCATCACACTGACTGAGGGATTAACCCTCCTGGGTGTACTGGCATCACACTGACTGAGGGATTAACCCTCCTGGGTGTACTGGCATCACACTGACTGAGGGATTAACCCTCCTGGGTGTACTGGCATCACACTGACTGAGGGGATGCTCCATGCCTCCTCCATGCCTCCTCCATGCCTCCTCCATGCCTCCTCCATGCCTCCTCCATGCCTCCTCCATGCCTCCTCCACCTGGACGCCTGTCTGACCACAGTCTGAACACCCGTGCGCTGCCTCCTCTCCTCCACATGAACGTGAGGCCTTTTCACAACTTGTGCGTGTGTGTGTGTGGGGGGTGTCATCTCTCTGTGTGTAATGTTCACTTCAACATGTGTGTTGTTTGTGTTCACAGACAGACCAGCTCTCCTGCCTCCAGTGGCATCGCTGACCCATGTCAGACACCTGGACTCCTGTCTGACCAGTCAGAACACCCGTGCGCTGCCTCCTCTCCTCCACATGAACGTGAGGCCTTTTCACAACTTGTGCGTGTGTGTGTGTGGGGGGTGTCATCTCTCTGTGTGTAATGTTCACTTCAACATGTGTGTTGTTTGTGTTCACAGACAGACCAGCTCTCCTGCCTCCAGTGGCATCGCTGACCCATGTCAGACACCTGGACGCCTGCATACCTTCTGCATCCTCGCATCAGGACCAAACACTTGAACTGAACTCACATCTTACCTCTGAATGATGCTGCTTGTTCCTGCATCATCCTGCATCCTCCAGCATCCTCCATCACATCAGGACCAAACACTTGAACTGAACTCACATCTTACCTCTGAATGATGCTGCTTGTTCCTGCATCATCCTGCATCCTCCAGCATCCTCCATCACATCAGGACCAAACACTTGAACTGAACTCACATCTTACCTCTGAATGATGCTGCTTGTTCCTGCATCATCCTGCATCCTCCAGCATCCTCCATCACATCAGGACCAAACACTTGAACTGAACTCACATCTTACCTCTGAATGATGCTGCTTGTTCCTGCATCATCCTGCATCCTCCAGCATCCTCCATCACATCAGGACCAAACACTTGAACTGAACTCACATCCCTCTGAATGATGCTGCTTGTTCCTGCATCATCCTGCATCCTCCATCACATCAGGACCAAACACTTGAACTGAACTCACATCTTACGTCGGCTTCTCTGAACTCACATGTTCACATTGATGGTTGCACTGCTGCATAAGCAGTCCCATCTGATCCAGGTTTGAACAGCAACTTTTGACAACCAAAGAGACTACCTTCACTTCAATCAAAGTAAGGGAACTTTCTTTTTTTATGCTGTTTCTGTGCTGGCTGGTTCTACCTTTCTAAAGTTCATGGAGTGGACACTACAGTACTGTATGGCACTGTTGTTTTTTTAAACATGATGCTTGCTACAGTACATCTTTCTGGAGGATGTCACTTGTTTCTGATGTTTGTTTGCAACATGATGCTGATGGATGTCATGTGTTCATGATGGGTGTGACTTGATTCTGATGGATTTGGCTTGTTCATGGTGGGTGTGAGTTGTTCCAGATGCATTTCACTGGTTTCTGATGGATGTGACACATGGTGTCACATGATGTCATATGGGTGTGACTTGGTTACAGTACAGTATTCAATGAAAGGGCAGAAAAGCACGTTTGTACTGTACAGTACAGTAAAAACTGTACAGGTATGTGTTTATAGATGAATGTGTGGTGTAATGTGCTAGCTAACTGGTTGTAAATAAAGTGTTGTGCATGTTTAAGGATCAGTATGTATGCTTCTTCAGTGTCATGTTGATAAACGAGTGCTTGGCGTCTCTTTAGCGCCCTTTTTTCCGATTTGCGAGCGAGGTTCCGGTTTAACGAGAGCCACGTGGGCTTGTTCTAATTTTGCGAGCGATGTTCCGGTTTTACGAGAGCCACGTGGTCTGTTCCAATTTGCGAGCGATGATCCGGTTTCACGAGAGCCACGTGGTTTGTGGCAACTTGCGAGCGATGTTCCGGCTTTACGAGAGCCACGTGTTTTGTTCCGATTTGCGAGCGAGGTTCCGGTTTAACGAGAGCCGCGTGCGGCCGTTCCAATTTACGAATTTTCGCTTTACGAGCGCCTCGTTGTAACGGATCTCGCTCGTAAATCGGGGACTACCTGTACAGTCCCCCTTTTTGGAAGTCATCGCCTGTCCTTGGAGATGAGTTCCAACACGAAAGGATACCACCGAATGTCTCTGACCTCTATGTAATCCAGCAAGTGGAAAAAAAAAAAATAAAAAAAGTTCAAAATTATACTCCCATAATGTTTTTGGAAATTCCATACTGTTCGTAGGTAATCCCATTGCGGTAAGCTTTCAATCCTTTGGAAACATAGTCTGTTAACCCATGGAAAACTGAGTCTGTGATCCCTTGGAAACAAAGTCTTATAATCCACAACGGTAAATCCACAACGATGGGGGTTATTGATTTCATCAGCAAGAATGGTTTTTAATCAGCATGTAGAGGGGATCCCTCGATTGAAGCAGAGGAGGCGGGCCTTGGATGAAGGTTGAAGACCAACGTTGGATCAGCAGGTCCCCACATCGAAGGTTGCAGGCTGGATGGCTTCCAGTCGGTGCCACCCTGGTTCAATGTGTCATGCAATTATGTGGTTTTAGGTGGGCTTATGATAGGGATTCTACATTAAGCCTTACCTATATGCACCTGGTATGTAAGCTATCATGGATTAGATCAGCTACAATTACCAATTAAGGGGTGGATCAATGCTGTAAAAATCAGAAATAGGGATCTATACCTATAGAAATGTGGAGGGCTTCTGTAACGAAGGCCTCTTCATTCAAACTATTCCTCCATTCATTATTTAGTTTAGGTTAAACTAAAATAAAAAAATGAAATCTAGTTTGGTCTAAATGTCTGTTGTCTTTTAGACGAACGACGCAAGATTTGGTATTCCCTATAAATTTTGAAGTCTATGGCGAGACTCATCAAAATGAATAGATCTAGAATAGAAACGATCGAATCGGTCCTACCTAAATGATTGGGAGATCAGTGTAGATTATAGTACCTTAAGTAGTATTGATCTACAATGACTCTTCAAAGATTGAGATCTTTAACAAAATGAACAGCATGTTGGCATAGTTAAATCCATTTAAGTCTTCAACTTATCAACAATCAAAACCTCTTTTGGCTGGGAGTGTTCAGAAAACAATAACAACTTCAATAACACAAAAGTAGCAATTAAGCAACTAAAAACAACGTTTCACTACAACAAACTCACTCTGGTCGTCAGATTCCAACGTGTCACACACAAGAAAAACAGTTCTTAGCTTTATAACCGATGTCAATTAAATCCTGCAGATTTAAACGGTTGTTAAGGTTAGTTTTTGTTGTGGGTTTTATGCTTAGCGTTTCTAAGTTCTAGTTGGAACGGTTTCTTTTCGCAACTAGTATAGTTTAAACTGTTTAGTTTATTTACTATCCTGTGCTTGGACGACCTTGTTTTCCCATGAAGTCTGTGAGTTTGCGAGATCTTTGTCGTTTGTGGGGTTATTGAAATCTTTGTCCTTGACATGGGCATGGCCTAACATCACCCCCCTGTGGTCATGAGGGACCACACGCACGGGTGTGGACGTCCGTCCATGGGCACGAGTTAGGATGCCTTTGTTTAGTTTAAGCTGTTCGCGCAGTTTATTGGGCACCTTATACAGGAACCTTACAGGTTTAGGCCAACGTATCTCTGTACGTTTACCTCTTTCTGCGTAATACAGGTGTGTCACAACTGTCGGCGCCATCGCAGGCGTGTCTCTGTCGTTGTGATGTATGCCTTCCCACTTCATGAATGAAGAGGTGCTCTTTGAGTCTGTAAGAACTATGTCATTTCTGAGTAGTTCTAGATTCAAATGCTCTGGAACCAAGGTTTCATTGAAAGCTTGGCTGATAGCCGAATTACCTGTCCCAGAGGACAGCACAGCGTTCTCGGTGTGTGATCCTCGGATCTCTACACCGTCCTCTACCCGTGGTAGGAAGTGTGAGTCTGCCCCCCTTTCTTTTGAAGAGGGGTCCTCAAAATCTGTAACCATGGAGTACAAGTGACTGTCAGTGTGTTGTAGACTGTCACTCTCAGGACTCAGATGTCCTTGAACCAAGACTTCACTGAAAGCTTGGCTGTTTGCCGCATTACCTGTCCCATAGGACAGTACAGCGTCATCGGTGTGGGACCCATGGATCTCCACACCTTCTTCTACCGGTGGTAGGTAGTGTTCAGTGAGTGCTGAAGGTGTCAGCTCGCAGAGGAGGTTCTCTCGTTGGGCCAGAGTCCGGTCCAAGTGTTGAGACTCCTTTGTCTCACCTGTAATTGAAGGTTCACTTACCGGGCTTGTGGTCTCAGTTGGGGATTCCCTTGTGGCCACAGCGGTACCTGCTGTTAGACAGTCAGTGTCCTGACCTTGGGGAGGCACCACGATTGGCAGTGGACTGCTCACTGTAGCCCACATTGTCTGATTGCCATAATTTATAATCGCTTCAAAGCGATTTATAAAATCTTGGCCAACCACAAATGGAGTCTGGAGTGAGTCAAGTTCAGACACATATACCGGGTGGTATAGTGACATTTCGCCAATCTGCATGTGAACCATGGCTATTAGGGTTGTTCTCGTCTTTGCGAGGCCCTGTTGCTCACCATAAGTGTCTTTCACAAAGGGTATTTGCCTGTCAACATTGTTAGCGGCGTCCTTAGCTTCTCAAACAGTTCGGCTGACATGGTAGACACGTCTGAGCCGCAAACCAGGAGTGCTTCTTGCGCGAGGACCCCTTCCAATGTGAGTGGCAGGTAAGCTCTCTTAGCTATTCCCCTTTTTATAAAGTTACACAGAAACCATTCAGGTTTTTCCACACGTTCCTGTGTACGTGTGACTCTGTCTGTGTAATAGTCGTCGCCGTCAGCATCATGATGGCTGTCTGCCTCATGACCTTCAGGATGTGGATTTTCAGCAATTTGTTTGCTGTCAGCATCTGGACTTTCAGGACGCTGATCATCAGCAATTTGTTTGCTGTCAGCATTTATGTCAGTGTTGACGTTGTTGTTGTCAACTGTGTGCACTGAGTTGTTGCAAAAGGCAGTGCTGCGCGTCGCTTCATCAGGATGAACAACGTTGTTTGTGTTATCATCAAGGACAACGTCACACGTTGTGTCAGCTTGGTCAACCACTGTAACATTCAAAACATTTGACAAACAACTCACAACCTCAGTCACGTCCACGCGCGGAGGCGCCGTTTCCATAATCTGGAGCATGTGTGACTCATTGCATGTCTCAAACTGTGCAGTTCGAGGGGCAGGGGCAGGAGGGCCGCTTCTCGTGGGTACATGTTGGGGCAGACCATTTTTCAACGGTTCACGGTGCCCATGCAACCTCCTTCGAATTTCACCTACTGTGAGATCCATGAGAGAACTCTTTTGGTTCGATCCGAACCGTCTGGGTTCATCTAGAGAGCGAACGCCTACCCTGTGTGGCTCTCTGCTCATCTCAGGGTCTTCAACCTGAGGGGCAGGGTCAGCAGAAATCCCTGTGAACCGATCTGAGTCACTTTTACAGCTCGTAGCACCATGCTGTTGTTTGTTATTATGAAAAACCTGTTCACATTTGCACTCTGAAGGAGAGGGAACCTCTTCTACTTCTTGCGAGTGGGATGTGACCTTTTGACCTGGGCACACCACTGAGGGTGTTTTTCATAGTTCGAGCATGTCAAAAAATTCCATAGCACATTGTTTAATTTCTGCCATGGTACTCTCTTTGCAATTAACATTGAAGCGAACACATTTCATTATGAAAGGTATTAGATTCAAAGTGAAACGACTTTTAAACAGGTAATCTTCCTCAATTCCAGGGACAGTTTTATCCCCTGTGTAAACAGAGAGGAGCCTGTCGTAAAACACCAGGGGATGTTCACCTGGTTCCTGAAGGACGTTCTTTGCAGCTAAGTGCCTATCAAATGATGAATCAAGCCCACAATTTGTTGATGCACCTGCTTGAACGTCCATCTTTGTACTGATTTTCTGTGAAAAATCAAGTAAAGTGGGTCTTATTTCACAGTGTGCAGTCTCACCATGTGATACCTGCGGCAGTCAACATGGAGTCCAAGATGTGAAATCAAATAAAAATCAGTGATTGTTATTAATTTGTCGACCTGTGACAAGGTCAAACAAAAACGGCTGTTGTTGTGAGATTTTTGTGAAAATCAAAACAAAAGGTGCCTCATGTGTGTTAATCTAAACTTGCAGTTTAAAATAAACAGGGACAGACAGCATGTTTTGTACAGAATTGATGATAAAAGTGTCAAGTTTTATCAAAAAGCAGACGTGTCTGTATTACTTCTGTGTAACTGTACTGCCATCAACATTTGATTACATGTGAAAATCAAATGAGAGGGTGCTGTGAGTGTGTTACGTCAACTGTACTCCATACACCCTATTAAAAAAAAAAACAGGAAAGTTGACCTCAGACTGAATTGCATCAAACTGTAGTCTAATGCAACCAGCACCCAGCAGGTGGGGGTGTGCAGCGCTGGATAAGTTTATCACAGCGACCGCAATTCTCTTTCTGACCGCTATAGAGGCGCTGTTATCACCTGTGAGCGCAGCCGTGAGCTGCCAAACATTCACAGACGTCTAACAACGGGTCAAAAGCATCAATCAGAAATATCCAGAGCTTTGACGTGACAAAACTCTCGAACCCCAGCCTCATAAAATACGAAACGATGTGAGAAACATTGGTTGAACTGTGAAATATTTTAAACTGCGTTTAAAAGAAATAAAGTCGGACCCATAAAGGAGTTGCAGCACCCGGTGTCACGTGACCCTGTCACATGGCGATCAGCAGACTCAGAGCAACTGACTCAATCCACCCATTAAAATCACAAAAACACAGCGATTAAACAGTCTTTCCAATGACAGTAATGGACAAACAAGCATGAAGCCTGTAAGAGCAGGTTTACCGAAGTGAAAGTTGACGATGAGTGGGCTCCCCCACCCCGTAACCGTCAACACTTACAGCGCAACCGACCAATCACAGCGAAGACAGAACCGTAGTTCAAAAACCCAAGTGTTCACGGGAAATGTAGTCTTCTAACCCTAACGCCACCCACGTGTGACGCGCCGTTCGAGCGTTGTGTTCACGGACCTGTGGTCGGTCGAACAAGAGCGTGGAACAAACTTTTTAACGTTCTAAAACAGTCAGAAATATCGCAAAACACCGCGGTTAAGCCAGTCTTCGACGATATCACGTGCATAGAACCTAAACAACACAGATAAACTGTCAGAAATGTGTGCAAAAATGAATCCGACAACTAGCAGTCTACAGAAACCAACGTTTTTGAACACGACACACAATGGACCAATCACAGCGCTTTAAGCAGCCATCTTGTCTCGTTAATGCTAACGTCTAGCTCGACCCAAATAACTGGACACACTTTCACAAAATAAACGTATTTTTACACCGCAGAAAACTCTGTAAATGAGCTCAACACATCCAGGCTAAATCCCACGCCCCCCAAAGAAGGCAGCACGCTAACTGTTTAAACAACGGACTTTACGTCACTCGGAACCGGATCCTGTCCGGTCCAAAAGCTGAGTGGGCTTCATCCGAACCTCGGCTAACAACACGTTGTAACAGATTAGGTAAAAATGGAGCAGCAAATGAGTGAACAGACCTTCAACAGCAAACCGCAGATGTAATAGAATGAAACAGAGGTGACACGGCGGTCACAACAAAGAAAAATGCATGCAGCCTCGCAACACGTTATGAACGTCTCACAAAAACAAACATTCATCCATCCGCCTCAAGCATACGTTGGAATGTGAAAGAAAAAATAATTCTAACGGGAAACGCACCAGACAATGCCACGATTAGCAATCTCTGAGACACTCACCAGCCAAAACTATTCCATAAGTCCACAACAGGATGCAAACTAATGCCAACAATACCGTAACAATAAGCTACAAAAACAACTTAATCAATTTAATCTTTCAGCAGACCTGTACGCGGCCACCAATAGTTACAACCGTAACGGGCCACCAATATGTAACGAATAATGTGGGGTAAGGTATTTAAACACTTACTGGACCACCATTATTGTAGAGATATAGGACTTACTGGTCAGTTTACTGACTTACCTATAGTTTTAGATGCGCAGGTCTGAGCAGACTTTTATCTGCACAAACTTGCCACCAATTCACGGGGTCTCAACTTTTTCAGAATAAATCAATAAATCTGTGATGTGATTAGCCAGAAATGTAATTTCACGAGAGACTTCAACTTATGTTGGTCTACCAGAAAAATAGACCTTTTATTGAAACTATCACAAAAATTACATTAAACATTTGTATCGATATTAGCTCTGATTTAATAACTACGTTGACAAGAATTCAAATTAAAACAAACAGACATTGGGAACTAAACTGTTGGCACATTACTTGACAGATTAAAAGCTTATGAAAAATAAGAAATAGGAGGAAGAAGATGAAAGCTAAGTTAACTGAAATTGATTATTTTGAAACAACCAGGGTGGCAAACTTTCCCATACAGGTTTCAGCTGGGCTTCTCACACGTTCAGGACACAATCAACGCCTCGTTACCTGTTGACGATACGTCTTGGAGATAAGAGTTGAAGTTTGTGGACATTAACGGACTGTGTTGTCCAGTTCACGTCCAGATGACCTCCGCGCGTGTGAGCTGATTCAGACAAGCAAGAAGCGCGCTTCTCCCGGCAGGAATAGAGCCAGCTACTGGCTGGACTTTCAAAATAAAACTTCAGAAAACAAATTCTTCCAGAAGATGAGTGAGTGAGTTACAGTAAGCTTTACTGTAACTCCAGCTGAAACGTGGGTCTATTTGACACATTGACCGGAACGTCTCTAGCTTTTTCAGAGGAGAGAAGCAGGTTGACTTAGTTCTCCCCAAAGCACTAAAGGGAAAATGCAGGAAGTGTCCATTTATAGGGGAGGTGGGGTCTCCCCACCTCCTCGATGACTATTGGCCGAAAGTCTCTTGACGGAGACAGGAAAACTGTTTACATAAACAGCCAGATGGACTGGCCTGTTGAGTCTAGGTTGCAGACAAAACAGAGAAGAGAGTGAACAGCTTACCCTGACTCATGTCCTAGATTTCAGAGCACACTTGTATTGTAGAATAAACCAGCAGAAGTCAAACTCATGCAAGTAACAGATCATCATTAAAATGACAAAATATACTGTTGATCAATTCTGAATTAACACACATTAAAGAGAAAGTTCAATCTGATTAATTAGTGTCCATTAATTCATAATAATTGTAAAAAATAAAAGTGTCCATTTGTCTCCTTGAGAGTTTCAAGAAGGTGTAACACTGAGAGTTTCAAAGAGATGCAGAGAGGTGTACTTGAAGGTCAAGACAGAAGGCCTGTATCACTACATTAGGAATTATTTTTTCATAAAAGTTCTATTTTTGTTCTGGTGAAAGAGCATTAAATACTTCATGCACACAAATGGTGTACTATATATTTTTGCCTAACCCAATGAGAATTGATAACAGAATTGATAAGGAATTGAATCGATAAATGATATCGATAAAGGAATTGGTATTGATAATTTCTTAACAATTCCCATCCCTAATCACCGGGCAGTTTATTGTGCAACACAGAGTACGCATACGCGGTGGTAAAAATGTACAAAGTAGCTTTGAACGGACATGTCCTGCGGGCGTCCGCTTCAAGTCTAATACGGTATGCGTGGACCTCTGCGGGTTCCTGTACACGCGAGTATACTGGAGGCTTAAGGTAACTTCATTTCTTAACACAAGATGAGGTAACTCTTGTTAGCTGGTTACAAAAAAAAAAAGGCAAGTTAAAAAACTCTTACTCCAAAAATGCACCTTCACGAAATTGCTCACTTATGAGTGATTCCTCCTCCCCTTCAATTTAGTCCAACATGAAGTGTTTTATTTTAACAAAAGCTTACTTATTGGAGGAAAAAGGTTTGCAGGCCTTCTATTGTTAGCAGGGAAACAATGGGGTGAGAGTGGCTGAGGGTCATGTCATTGGGTGGGGTCTGTGTGTGTGTGTGTTTGTGTGCGTGTGTGTGTGTGTGTGTGTGCATGTGCGTGCACATTTTACCAAGTTGACAGTGCGTTATTGAGTTCTGTAGACAAGATTGTAAATTACAAGGACTTTGTGAGGGACGGGGTGCCCTCATTAACCCCTCCACCTCAACCCAATCAGTCAAACAGCAGGTTAAAGCAACAACACAACCTAATTAGACTGAAGGACGGAGTGAGGGGTGAAATGTTAACATGCCCCCTTTTTCTCTCTCAACTCTCTTTCAGTCTTTTCAGACAATGAGCTGCTGCTCTCTTGGTCGCTCAGGCAAAAAAAAAGGCCTGAAACAGATCGTTGTGAATGTGCATTAGCTTTGTTACAAATCCGAGATGATGAGGATTTGCTATTATCTGTTGTGTTCGATGAAGCAGAATATGTGGAGATAGAGATACCCATTGTGGCTGTCACAAAAAATATGTAGAATGCAGATACAGAAGAAAACAAGAGAGTGGTGAAGGCTGCACAGAAGTTTGTTGGAGTCAGTCTCCTCACCATCACAGACATTTACACCTCCAGATGCAGGAAGAGAGCCACCTGCATCTTGAAGGACCACACTCACCCAGCACACACACTTTTTGCCCCGCTTCCCTCAGGCAGGAGGTTGAGAAGCATTAAATGTAGAACCACTAGACTGAGGAACAGCTTCTACCCTGAGGCTGTTAGACTCATGAATAAATAATCAGGATTATCACTGTGAAAAAAATCACTGTGATGCCACCTGATTGTTGATATGTGCTGCTGATTATTCATGCTGCTGATTTATTTCATGCTGCTGTGTTCATTGGTCCTCATCTTCTCACACAGACTCATGTTCGTGCTGCTGTATTGCGTATTGTTTTTGTACTACTAGTGCTAAGCGTGTTCTTAGTTTAGCATATTTCTTAATTCTTATCTTAGATCGTATTACTGTTTTTTATTTTACATTTTATACTTTTGTTGGAAGTAACTGGGACCCTGTGTACACAATTTCGTTCCACCACATATACCATATATGATGCGAATGACAATCATGGGCGTCACAACGATTATTTGTGAAGGAGAAGTGTCCCCCCACATTCAAATAACGTTCATTTGGACCCCACCCCCACAAACACACACACATACATCTGTCATGTAACATTAGTTCAGTCGGTGCAGTTTCTCTTTCTTCGTGAACAAATCCTTTCCAGAGAATACTCCAACTACTAAAAATCCACTCCAGGTTTTCCTGGTTACCTACATTTAGGCAGCCTGCAGTGTTTCTCCTCTGTATCTCCTGCCTCGGCTGAACGCACACAGGTGGAAGATGGAGAGACACCTCTGTGTTCCTCGCTCGCCAGCTTAGCGAGCTTAGTGTGGGCAGTTGTTGACCGGGAGGGTTAGGAACATAAACATATATTCATGTTAGGATGCGTGAGAGAAGTAGAGCGCTACGTCTGTAACATCTTAGCTTAGCATTAACTGTGACGCTGTAAGACACTGTGTGTTAAGGTGCATTAAGGCTGAAATGTCTTTAAAACCACACACCTTATTGTCCTCAAGTTTCGTGAGAAATATCATTTAGATGAGTAGTGTTGAACACAAGTAAAAAATGTCCAGTAGTGATGTTTTTTTATTTCTCTACAAACACTGATCTGAGGCTGTGTGTTAAAGTGTATTAAAGTTAAAATGTCTTTAAAACCCACAGCTGAATTTACACAAACTTGTGACAAACATGCTTTAAATGTGTGGAATTAAAGTAAGGAAGTCTAGATGAAATGTAGACAATCACCCCTGGAAGCCTCCACTGAGCTATGCGAGAACTTGCGACATTTCTTTTTAGATAAAATTGCAACCACCCGGGCTCTCATTTCTCCTCCATCTCACGATCCATCCATCCCACCTCAATCTGTTGCTGTATTTGACCATTTTGAACCAGTCTCTCATTGGTGAGAGGGAAGTGTGGGCCTCCCTACTTAGGCTGATACCCCTGCGACCCGACCCCGGATAAGCGGAAGACAATGGATGGATGGATGGATGCATTTTATGATTATCTACTCTTGTACTGATAAATAATAATAATAATAATTTGTCACATTTGTCATCTGTGTATGTTTCCCATACTTGACAGACGAAATTGGTCTTCTGCATTTAACCCAACCACCACCAGGTGGTGTAACGAGCAGCGTAGTCGCGCTCGGGGAGCTGGAGAATTAGATGTGCACTCATAGACACCCCAAGGTGTGTAGTGGCCGGGGCGCGAACCCGCATCCTTCGGGTCCCAAGTCAAAAGCCCTGCCACTACACCATGTCTCCTAGAGGGTAAACTATATCTTGGCTGCAAGTATCAAGCTGCAAAATCCTTCATTTTCTACAACTGATAGCAGTTGGTCATTAATTACGATGAAGTTTATCAACTTCTCGGTGAACATTCGAGCTTCGAGGCTTCAGCGCTGTGTTTTTCTTGTTCAAGCCGAAGCAGGCGCTCTGATTTCAGTCAGCCGCTCTCAGCCTGCCCCTCCTCCGAGACAGGCAGACTGAGCGGGTCACTTTGGACATGGCTGGCTGGGGTCGGGGTGCCTCTTTTGGTTCAGTGAGAGTGGCATCCCGCTGAAGCCCCGGAGCTCAAATGTCCAACGTAAAACTAACCTTACCACGGTTTAATGTGGTGCAATGGCTCTGCAAACATTGCACGTTGCTGTCTTGCGATGTTTAGTGTAAAAAACTTCCACACAGCGAACACGTTACGATGAAAAGTTGGTTAGCTGTTAGCCACAGTGCTACTGCACATTGTAGCTATAGCTGCAAACGATGAAATGGATTTCCTGAATGTGAGGCAGGTCTTATTACTCTGGGTTCATGAGACATGCCTCCGTTCAGGAAATCAATTCCATAGTTTGAAGCCAACGTTTGGCGAAGTTTTATCAGACACAGACATGCATCATGGATCAGAAATCTCTGCAGGTTGGATCGGAAAAAGCCAACACGTAAATTATGCTGGTATCGGAGGCAGATACCGATACCGGATCGGATCGGCCCTATCCCTAGTTATAACAGAATGAATTTTGTTACAGTATTTGCAAATCTTTGTTTAAAATTTTAGCATGCAAGGCAGCAGGCAATCTGTATTCCTTCAAGAAATGTTAGACTTATTTTATTTATTTATTTGTTTAGCCTAGTTCCTAGTATAGTTAGTCCTAAGAAGTAATATAACGTAAGACATTTGAAGTTTAAAAACCTAAATTTATATTACTCAATAAATATTACATTTGATCAGATGGAGTAGTCCTTTAAATCCAAGATTTATCTAATGCATTTCAGTATACAGTATTAAAAGAATGATAAATGTTCAAAATATCCTGATGCATGCTCAATAATCCAGGTAGAAAAATCTAAAAAAATTAAGTCTGGTCCTCTGGACATTCAAAAAGCAAAACAAAACAAAAAAAAAGTAGAAATGTTTCGCCTTTCATCCAAATGACTTCTTCAGTCTTATGCTGGTGAAGATTCTCAGTCGTCCAGGACATGATAAAATCAAAAAGGCGTTCAATACAAGATCAACTGGACTTTATAAAGTCCAGTTGATCTTGTATTGAACGCCTTTTTGATTTCTTCAGTCTTCTTCAGTGTGCGTGTGTGTGTGTGTGTGTGTGTGTGTGTGTGTGTGTGTGTGTATGCTGGTGGAGCGTGGAGCGAAAGGTCCCTGCCCTCCATAAAAACAGGGGTCAAGACACCTATAGAGGCATTTCTGCTCAGAGTGGAATAAAGACCAAGCAGGAGGGGAGATGAGAGGAGAGGAAAAGGCTGAGCTGAGGCTGTGGAGACAATGTGGAGACAATGTGGAGACAATGTGGAGACAATGGACAAATAAAGTCCAGTTGATCTTGTATTGAACGCCTTTTTGATTTTGAGGCTGTGGAGGTTGTGAAATGACAGGAGATCTGAGATCACACCTGCTCCCTGACATCACACACACACATGCACGCACGCACACACACACACACGCATATACTTTGTAGGTTACACATTTTTCATTCATTCATTCATTCATTCAACCTTTATTTAAACAGATAAGTCACATTGAGTCTCGGAGATTCATTTACAAGTGAGATCTGTTGGACAGACAATACAAGTGGTGAAAAATGACACATAGGGTTTGGAGACAAAAAAAATTCCTAACACATTTTTGACCTCTGTTTGAAGGTCAAAAATGTGTTAATGAAAAAAATCTCGCACACAAGCACATAATGACGCCGACATTACGCAGAGGGGGCGCGGGGGGGGACTCAAAGGTGGTTGCGCAGCCATCACGCAGAGGCACTTCAGAGTTCCGATAAAATCAC
>JBBPBX010021578.1:0-34848 GCA_038048925.1 Garcialebias charrua | reverse complement strand
ATATATAAAATACTGTAGATGATTTATAAACCTGTGGATAGGTGATGTGGATTTATTTTTTTAGATTATGTGATGCTCGTGTTGTTCTGCATAAGACATACAGAGCAAATGTCCCCCAAACCACGCCTTAAAGAAAATTATTGCTTAATAGCATTGGTTGGTGATAAGATGGTGATAGTGGAATAGTTATTATGATATAGTGAAACTCCATTCATCCATCCATCCATTATCTTCTGCTTGTTCCGGAGTTGGATTGTGGGGCCAGCAACTTGAGCAGGGAGGCCCTGACATCTCTTTCCACAGCCACCTCTTCCAACCCTTCTGGGGTGACCCCAAGGCATTCCTAGGCCAAACAAGAGACATAGGCTACGTTCACACTGCAGGCAAATTTGACCCAAATCCGATTTTTTTGCCCCATCCAACCCATATCTGATTTTTTATAACAGTCTGAACGCGACAAATCCGATGTTTTCAAATCTGACCCAGGCCGTGTCAGTATGTGGTTTTAAATCATATATATATATATGATGTTTTCAAAGCGACTGCAGTCTGAACGCTCATGTGATTTACATCTGACTTTTTCAGAACACGTACGGCTCATTTAATTGAGCCCGCGCGTGTTTGTACAGACAGATGGGACAGCAGCAGCTCAGAGCGGGGTGGGGGCTAGCGAGGGGAGACAAGCTCTCTGTAGCTAGAGCGGGGTGGGGCTAGCGGGGGGAGACGAGCTCTCTGTACTTGCAGTGATGTGAGACCGACGCACACACCAATCGCTTACTTTCTTCTCAGTTTTTGCCTTTAATCATTTGGATGTTTAGCTCTCCCCGATTGGACAACAACATTTGGGGCAGTTCCCTTGGATTGGCAGACTGGGGTGGTGGTTCCCCTATTCAAAAAGGGGGACCATAGGGTGTGTTCCAACTATAGGGGGATCACACTCTTAATTAAGCCTCCCTGATAAGGTTTATTCAGGGGTTCTTGAGATGAGGGTCCGTCGGATAGTCGAACCTCGGATTCAGGAGAAGCAGTGTGGTTTTCATCCTGGTCGTGGAACACTGGACCAGCTCTACACTCTCAGTAGGGTCCTGGAGGGTGGGTGGGAGTTTGCCCAACCAGTTTACATGTGCTTTGTGGACTTGGAGAAGGCATTCGACCACGTCCCTCGAGGGGTTCTGTGGAGGGTACTCTGGGAGTATAGGGTACCAGGCCCTTTGATATGGGCTGTTAGGTCCCTGTATGACCGGTGTCAGAGCTTGATCCGCATTGCCGCCAGTAAGTCAGGTTCGTTTCCAATGAGAGTTGGACTCCGCCAAGGTTGCTCTTTGTCACCAATTCTGTTCATAACTTTTATGGACAGAATTTCTAGGTGCAGCCAAGGTGTTGAGGGGATCTGTTTCGGTTGCCTTAGAATCACTTCTCTGTTTTTTGCAGATGATGTGGTCCTATTGGCTTCATCAGGTCATGATCTACGGCTTTCGCTGGAGCGGTTTGCAGCCGAGTGTGATACGGCCGGGATGAGGATCAGTTCCTCCAAATCCGAGGCCATGGTCTTAAGCCCGAAAAAGGTAGAGTGCCCTCTCCGGGTCTGGGAAGAGGTCCTGACCCAAGTGGAGGAATTTAAGTATCTTGGGGTCTTGTTCACGAATGAGGGAAAACTGGAGCGTGAGATCGATAGGCGGATAGGTGCAGCATCCGCAGTGAAGCGGGCGCTGTACCGGTCTGTCGTGGTGAAGAGAGAGCTGAGTCAAAAGGCAAAGCTCTCAATTTACCGATCGATCTACGTTCCCATCCTCATCTATGGTCATGAGCTTTGGCTTGTGACTGAAAGAACAAGATCTCGGATACAAGCGGCTGACACGTGTTTTCTCTGCAGGATGTCTGGACTCTCCCTTAGAGATAGGGTGAGAAAATCGGTCATCCGGGAGGGACTCAAAGTAGAGCCGCTTCTTCTCCACATGGTGAGGAGCCAGTTGAGGTGGCTCGGGCAACATCTGGTTAGGATGCTTCCTGGACGCCTCCCTGGTGAGGTGTTCCGGGCATGTCCCACAGGGAGGAGACCCAGAGGAAGACCCAGGACACGCTGGAGGGCAAGGTGGCAAGGTGGTTAAAAAGCTCCGTGGTGGCAGGGCTCCGGGGGTGGATGAGATTCGTCCTGAGTTCCTTAGGGCTCTGGATGTTGTGGGGTTGTGATGGCTGCAATATCGCGTGGACATCGGGGGCAGTTCCCTTGGATTGGCAGACTGGGGTGGTGGTTCCCCTATTCAAAAAGGGGGACCGTAGGGTGTGTTCCAACTATAGGGGGATCACACTCTTAAGCCTCCCTGGTAAGGTCTATTCAGGGGTTCTGGAGAGGAGGGTCCATCGGATAGTCGAACCTCGGATTCAGGAGGAGCAGTGTGGTTTTCGTCCTGGTCGTGGAACACTAGACCAGCTCTACACCCTCAGCAGGGTCCTGGAGGGTGCGTGGGAGTTTGCCCAACCAGTTTACATGTGCTTTGTGGACTTGGAGAAGGCATTCGACTGCGTCCCTCGGGGGGTTCTGTGGGGGGTACTCCGGGAGTATGGGGTACCAGGCCCATTGATATGGGCTGTTAGGTCCCTGTATGACCGGTGTCAGAGCATTGGTCCGTATCACTGCCAGTAAGTCAGGCTCGTTTCCGGTGAGAGTTGGACTCCGCCAAGGTTGCCCTTTGTCACCGATTCTGTTCATAACTTTTATGGACAGAATTTCTAGGCGACAGCCAAGGTGTTGAGAGGATCCGTTTTGGTGGCCTTAGAATCGCTTCTCTGTTTTTTGCAGATGATGTGGTCCTATTGGCTTCATCAGATCGTGATCTACAGCTTTCGCTGGAGCGGTTTGCAGCTGAATGTGATGCGGCCGGGATGAGGATCAGTTCCTCCAAATCCGAGGCCATGGTCTTGAGCCGGAAAAGGGTAGCATGCCTTCTCCGGGTCGGGGAGGAGGTCCTGCCCCAAGTGGAGGAGTTTAAGTATCTCGGGGTCTTGTTCACGAATGAGGGAAAACTGGAGCGTGAGATCGATAGGCGGATAGGTGCAGCGTCCGCAGTGAAGCGGGTGCTGAGTCAAAAGGCAAAGCTCTCAATTTACCGATCGATCTACGTTCCCACCCTCATCTATGGTCATGAGCTCTGGGTTATGACCGAAAGAACGAGATCTCGGATACAAGCGGCTGAAATGAGTTTTCTCCGCAGGGTGTCTGGACTCTCCCTTAGAGATAGGGTGAGAAGCTCAGTCATCCGGGAGGGACTCGGAGTAGAGCCGCTGCTTCTCCACATCGAGAGGAGCCAGTTGAGGTGGCTCGGGCATCTGGTTAGGATGCCTCCTGGACGCCTCCCTGGTGAGGTGTTCCGGGCATGTCCCACCGGGAGGAGACCCAGAGGAAGACCCAGGACACGCTGGAGGGACTATGTTTCTCGGCTGGCCTGGGAACGCCTTGGGATTCCCCCAGAGGAGCTGCTCCAAGTGGCTGGGGAGAGGGAAGTCTGGGCCTCCCTACTTAGGCTGCTACCCCCGCGACCCGACCCCGGATAAGCGGAAGAAAATGGATGGATGGATGGATATATATTTATTTATCGTTTATTGCAACAGGCCTAACTGAACCCGGGACAGCAGTAACTACTCAGCTGCCATGATATTATAAATAAACACACCATACTGTGTTTTTATTTTTATTAAGAGTACTTTAAAATTTTAGCATAAAGTGTCTCATATATCTAAATAACTTCATTTATGTTAATTAGAATATAATAATATAACTAGGCAGCAAAGGCCCTGTTGTTAAATCGCAAAATAAATAAGTAAATAAAACTGTTAAGGAGAGCTTACTTCTTAATACAAATAGATAAAGGAGATATTCGATCAAACTCTAACCATCTCGTCTCCTGTAGCAAACATGTCTGCCGTCTACCTCGCCCTGCTGCTCCCTCTGGTCTCAGCTCAGACGTATCACTGGGGCCCCTGTCCCACTCCACAGGTGCAGCCCAACTTCAACATTCACCAGGTAACAAGCACTAACATCTGTTCACATGTGGCTCACTGGGACCAGCAGTGACGCTTGGTTTCTTTTAACAGTACCTGGGCAGGTGGTACGAGATCGAGAAGCTGCCTGCCTCCTTCCAACGAGGGACGTGCATTGAAGTAAACTACGCCTTGAGGAGGGATGGAACCGTCCGGGTGCTGTACTCCAGACTCCAGTGAGTACTTGTACTCTGACTGATCAGTTTCAGATGATTCGTGTAACGTCTGAAGTTGATCCATGGACGCAGTTTGCCATCCTCTGCATCGCAGAACAACAAATGAGCATCAAAATGTTTGTAGTGGCACTTTCTGCAGCTGGATTGGCTTTAATATTTACAAGCCACCGTGTCTGGCATCAGTTATTTAATAATAATAATAATAATGAATTCCATTTATAACGCACTTTTCATTAATGAAAATCTCAAAGTGCTAGTGTATTTGGATGCACATTATATTTACTCTTCAGGTTGTAGTGATTTGAAAAATGAAACTTTGAGAGGTAGATTGCTTTCTATATTTGTTGTTTCAGTAAAGACAAAGTGAGGGTGGCCGAAGGGACCGCTGTGACTCCTGACTCAAGAGAACCAGCCAAACTTGGAGTCAGCTACTCATATTGTAAGTACCGTATTTTCTGCCGTATAAGTTGCACCTTATTCCATAAATTTGCAAGTCCTGCGACTTATATGACACGACTATACTTTCCCCCCATATTTATAACCGAATTTTTGACTGACATTTGAAATGTTCAATCATAATGAACCAGTAAACATTACCAGCTGCAGCCACTAGAGGGCCCTCTAGGCTTTTATATGTTGTTCCTCTACCCCTCTACCACAGAGACAACTGAGAAAAACTTAACACAAATGCCCCCAAACAGAAAGTCATATTTTGCAGATTACAAACTACAGGTAATAAAATATTCAGCCCAACACGGTAATGAAGCAGCAGAAAGAAAGTTTGTAAACGGAGGAACACCAGCGCCCAGACCAAATGGAACTGTTTGACCATCAAAGTGCATTTATTAAGAAAAAGTCTGAGACACACTTTTACTATAATTCTGAGCAAACAAATAATTGTTTTAAAGTGTTAATCTTGTTAAATTATTGTTAAAGTCTTCCTGACACTGTCACGGCCACCATTTGGCAGCCAATCGATTTTAGGCACAACACCGGCCCACGTTTCCCGGGGTCAGCGGTGACGCGTAATAGATGCAATGTACACGACAAAGTGACTTCTATGACAAAAAATACAGTATTTGTTGGGGACTGCCTAGTATAAGGCAGCACCTATTATTATCCACCTGACAAAAGGTTTCTTAACTTTATTTATATCTTACTCCTGTCAACTTTAATGCATCCTGAACTGCAACGTGTACCGCCACAAATATTATATCTAAACGACCAGCTCGGCACCGTGATGTGCACTTTTACTTTTATTGGAGTTGTGGTTGTCATGGCGACGTAATTTGCAAACAAAGGTGCAGTTTCCCCCATACTAAATGTCTCACAGACACACCTCACACACTTGAAGTCACATGACTAAGAGTGTAGGTTCCTGAAGAAATCTTAGAACGTCATTGATGGATTTTTTAAAAACTCAGAAAAAGAAAAAAATCCTGATGTATCTCTAGAACTGATTGTTTGGAGACATTTTGATTCAAGATGGCTGCCACAGCTACCTCAGAAAACACAAAATTGACTGTAAATCGGTCATTCTTTGACATATTGAGCTGAAATTTAGCACGGTTGTATCTGAGAGCGAGTTTGTTTTATATTCCTAATGCAAATCAAAAATCCAAGATGGCACCTTAGCTAAAAGGGGATCAAATATGCTAACTCAGCCATTTTTAGAGGTATTCGTCTGAAATTTGGTATTTGACCTGACTGCAGTGCCTAATCCAAATCAAAAGATGGTCGTCTTAGCTAAATGAAAAAAAAAAAAAATGACTATAACTCATAGATTTTGTTGCCATATTGAGCTGATGTGGTATGGTGGTAGTGGTAGATGAGAGCGAACCCAAACACACAGCTGCTGTCAAATCAAAATTTTAATTAGCAGCATGTAGGGGTGCGATTCTCTCAGTGTCTGGAGAATCGATTTGATTCCGATTTTTGATTCAGAAACGATTTTTCTATTAAAATTGTCATAAATTTAGTTTCAGTTTTGTAAGTGACAAGCTGAAAAGAATAAACAACAATGTAAACAAATGGAACATGTATTTAAAACAATAATTTTAAACTGAAAAAATTAAACAACTATGTAAACAAATGGAATATTTATTTAAAACAATAATTTTAGGTTCCTTATTGTATCAAATTTTTTGCATCGTTTGATATTTATACCAAAAATAGGAACAAATAATATAGGAATGCATTAAATTCTGTAACTTAAATAACCAGCATTAGGTTAGCTTTTTGCTCTGTTACTTATAGAAGATTATGGTTTGAATTGATTGTTTGAACTTGTTTTGTTTTTGAAAAAAGGGGCAGATAAAATAAGATTTCTTCTTCTTTCTGCCACCTTTCATTTAATCTATTATTTCATATACTAGGAGATATGGTTTTATTTTCTTTATATTTTGGGTTTTAATGTAAAAAAATATATATTGTGGGTCTTTTAGAATCAATTCTGAATTTCCAGGACTAAGCATCTAAATTATTTTTAAAAAATCGATTTTTTTTCCTGCACCCCTAGCAGCATGGCAATCCCAGTCAGTTTCTAGTTTTATATTTCCTTTTATTTCAGACTCCACTTCATCTGTTAGATGCTGTTCCTTTTCATTTAAACTTAGGGATTTCATTGTATCAATCATTTATTATTGTCATTATGTAAGCTTATATCATCTTGTGTTATTTGAGGAATAATAACAGTGGTGTTTCTTTGCTTTTGGGGTTCTGCCCAGTTACTCCCTACAGCTCATACTGGGTTCTGACCACAGACTACACCAGCCTGGCCGTTGTGTACTCCTGCACCGACATCCTCCACCTGTTTCACGTCGAATACGCCTGGATTCTTTCACGGTCGCGCTTCCTGCCTCCGGACGCACTTCTTTATGCCCAAGAGCTGCTGCTCAGAGAAGGAATCGACATTTTCAAGATGAAGGCCACTGATCAGAAGAACTGCAAAGATGTCTAAGAATAATAATAATAAAAAGACTCATGTTTATTTGCTGAGGGACTTTTCAGTGCATCCTTATCACACTAAAGCTTAAACCTTGGTTTGTTAAATTTTAATCAGAAAAAAAGATAAAGTTATATATTTTGCATTGACAAATCAATTGTTGACAAATCAAATGTTTTATTGATATGCGGGGGCAACTGTGATTGTTAATTTTCACATTCACATTAAATGAGACATTTACTGGAGAGAGTAAAGTGTTTAATGATGGGTTAAATAAGAGTTTAATCAGCCATCAAATGTTTAGATATGCTTAAAAACAATATAATTGATGTTTGGACTTTGGAAAGAAGAAATTTTTAAAAACAGTCCTGCATATTTTACCATCATTTATCTGCAGTTTATTTCATTAAAGCTGCACTATGTAACTTTGTAATGCAGTCTGTAACTTTTCTAACAATATATATTTTAACATATTTCTTCACTCTGTCACTATCTACTGACAGACTGGTGTTAGACAAAGTAATCTCTGAAAAAAACTATAGTCCCCTTGCTTCTCTATCAGCATTTATAAAAACACTAAAAACACAGAGTGACCCGCCGTTAACCAGCCAATAAAAACAGAGTTTGTAACCAGCCAATAAAAACAGAGCTTGAATTTGAATTTCAGCAGAGCAAGGTGGAGCAGAGCCATATATGGCTCTGAGGGGGAGGGATCAGAATGCTTTGCCTGTTGAAAATATTTCTAAGTTCTGTGCTTTACAGAAAGTTACACATAGCACCTTTAAGTCTTATAGAAAACTGACTCAAGGAGCACTGATGTTTGTAAAAAACCATAATGAATAAATAAAGTTCCAACATTCATTGAAGGAATGCAAATTTTTGGATGTGTACATGTAAATCTGACTAAATTATACCAAATTGTTTTGATTTTCTTTAGGCCAATTGTGGCGGCCAACTTGAACCTGAACTTTGATGCTGTCATCAATTTAAATGTTTCTTCAGGTTGTGAATGTTTATGACGCTTTCACACTATTGTCATCCTGTTTCCTTCCGTACATTTTTTTGGCATCTTTTTCGTTACACAATTTTTGTGTGCAATTTCAACAAATATATCAAAACGTTCAGCTCTTTCAGGACAATCCTGCTATGACGCTCAGTATTGGTGCAACTTTAGCTTTTTGAAATATTTAGCCTTTTCTGCCACTTTTTCCTCATAGAGAATGAATGAGCTCATTTTCATATCTTTAGATGTGTTTACAACCTTTCACATTGTGTTCTGCTTCAGCTTCTTTGTGCAAATTTCAACTTTTTCTCAGCTGCTTTGTGCTTCATTCAGAATCTTTCTTCCAACATTTTTAAGCTTCTAACTTCTTTCTGCTAATTAGCTTATTTAGCTCCTTTCAGCTTATTCAGCTATTTAGCTGTTATGCTAATTGTAGCTTTTTCAGCTAATTCCACATTTTTTTGCACTCATTTCACATTTTTTCAGTGTGTAATTCAGCAAAAATAGGCTCTCTCAACTTCCTTCTGGTAATTTAAACTTCTTTCTGCCTTTTTTAGTTACTATCCAGCTTTTTTTTTTCATATTTCTGCATTTTTTAGATAATTTCCACTTTTTTTGGCACTAATTTCTACCTTTTAGCCTAATTGGGCACAATTGTGCTCCCTCCAATTCATTCTGGTAATTTAAGCTTCTTTCTGCCTTTTCAGCTAATTTGTTTGGCTAATTTCAGCTTAAAAAAAAAAAGCTAATTTACTAATTTTTGTGCTCATTTCTGCTTATTTAAACCAAATTCAGCAAATATGTGTTCCTTTTGCTAACTTGGGCTTGTTCTTCCATTTCAGCATGTTTTGGCTAATTTCATCTGTTTTTCAACATGTTCTGGCATTCACACAGGAAATGCAGTCTAGTTTTAAAATGTTTCCACTTTTGCAAAATGTTCAGTGGTCTTAAAGACAAACAAGGAGCAGTACGTGATGAATACACAATGCAAGAATTGAATAAAGATGATTTATTTCCAGTGTTTGTTGGGATGGGGCTGGGATTTATCATCTGCTGTAAACAGGTGAGACTCTTACTCTTCAGTTAAAACAAATTTCTTTTATCGGTGTGCGTTTTAGATTCCACCCAGTTTTAAACACCTTCCTTTTTTAAATTTACTCCGAGAATTTAGAAGAAATTACTCTAAACTATCAGAACCATGAAGTTATGCGTGAGTAAAAGTACGACACGGACCAGGAATGATAGTTTTTTAAATAAATAAAAAACTCTTCTTGACAAATATCTTAAGTTTTTCTTAAAGAAAATAAAAAAGGCACTTCTCAAGATAAAAACAATTTGAACATGTAAAAACGTAGCTTTAGAACAACAACGTGACAAAGCTTGGAAATAAAACCTACTGTACCAGGCATTACATACTATCAACATTTTATTTTTTATTTGATAAAACTATAATAATCTTCCAGCTAATATCTGGCTGTTGTGAACGTACCGTGAAAAATAAAAATAAAAATAAAAACTTCCCACGGCACCCAGCTCAGAAAGCAGCCTTCAGTTTTCCTACGTACTTCAAGTACAAACAGAACAAAATCTGATAATATTTTTAAAAAGACCGGTCTCATATTAGTCCAGAGTGATACATTCTTCATCCCACTTTGAATGAGGAAGAAGTAAAGCGTGACTCCTGCTCGTCTTCACGCCGAGCCTTTACAACAGTGCTGTAAAACAACCCTCACTAATGAATGAAGCAGTCCTGCAGGAGAACGTCCAGTCTGTCCCAGTATGGCAGAAACAACTCGCAGTAACAATCAGAACAGTTTATATGTACAGTATACTTCATATAAAAATACTGGGCTACAGTACACACATTCACTGCTTCGGTCCAACAACGCGCCGTCATCGCGTCACAGGTACTGGTAGAAGCGCGAGCGGACGACGTGTCCCCCGGACAGTTTGTGAGGGTGAGCGTCCGTCTCGAGGGACGCTCTGTGTTTGCTGCCGCTCACGAGCTCCTCCGACTGAGCAGGGCGTGAAGGAGGCGGAGCCTCCCGAGCCTCGGGCCGATCGTCCTCCGGCACGGCTTTAGGCGCGAGCTCCGCGTTGGACTCGGAGCCTTGGCGCCGCTCCTTGGGGAGCCAGTCTGGGAGGAAGTCCTGCGAGGAGCAGCTGGGTCTGAGGCGGTCCAGAGGGGACAGGTCGGCGGTCTGGTCCACGCCACCCTGCTCCCTCCAGTCGTTGATGACCGCCAGCTCTGCGAAGTCTCTCTGCCCGCCCATGGTGTGCCTCCGCCGGATGCTCTTCTTCTTGCTGCGAGCGTCGGCGGCGCGGCTCCTCTGGGGCAGCATGTCGTCAGCTGACGGTCGTAGGCGGAGCTTCAGGCGCTCGGTGAGCTTCAGGTGCCAGGCCGGTTCACGCTCCGACGAGCTGATGCTGCTCGTCGACCGGCCCTTCTTCATCACCTCCAGAACTCGAGACAGGCGGCTGGAGGACTCGGCCTTGCCGTCGCTGCGCTCCCCGCTCCCTGCGGCGCCCTCTGCTGACGAGTCGCTGTCCGTCTTGTGCTTCAGGGACCACCTCCTGGACAGCGTGTCGCACTCGATCATCCTCTGCGTTGGAAAGAGGCGCCGTGCTTCCTGTTTCGTGGCGCCGGCCCCCTTGGCGTCCCCTCTCGCGTCTGGTTTTTCCCGGCTCTGCTCTGGGCGGGGCGTGGACTGGTCGCCGCCCCCTCCCGGAGCGAACACCGGGAATTCGCTTTCGCTGTCGGTCTCCATGTGTCGGCCCTCGCTGACGAGCTCGCTGCGCTCGTCGTCGGCCTCCTCCCCGCCCTGCAGCTCGGGGCTCAGCGCGCTCGACTCCGCCCCCGTCAGGAACGTGATGGAGGAGGTGGTGGAGTAGTCGGAGGTGATGGAGCTCACCTCGGCGCCGGCGGCTGTCCCTGCTCCTGGTCCGACGCCCACAGGGAGGTCGAGGGGCGCTCCTCCAGTCCACTTCCTGGGTCGTGACCGTGAGACGGACGCTCCGGAGCTCATGGTGCCGAGGTCGGAGTTGTTCTCATCTGGCAGGGACGGAGGCTCCGACAGGGAACACCTCCCACTGCTGAGGAGGGAACAGATGTTTGGGGACGGGGAAGGCAAAGGTGACGGACATGTGGGCGGAGCATTGTCCCTGAGGAGGGAGGAGCTTCTGTGCTCTCGCTTGGCTTTAGATGTGAGCTCCACAAGCCTTCCGTTCTCCTTCCTCTCCTCTTGCTGCTGAACGCTGGGTGTTAAGCTGGAACTGGGACCAGCCTCGTGCCCAGTCCGAGATGAGAGCTCGTCCAACCTCAGCCTGGAGAGCTCCACTTTGGGGAACACAGCATCCAGATCATCATCCGAGCTGCTGGGCAGGGGCTTCTCCTTTTTCTTTCTTTTGCAGCTGGCTGCAGCAAAGATGGAGGAGACTAGGAGCTCTCTGTCCTTCCCCGAGCCCCAGGAAACCTGCAAGAAAAAGATGAAGGGGTAAAAATATAAATAAATACTGCTGGTATGAATAAAGACTTTAGAAAACAGGAATAACCCCTGCATTCCTGACTGAAATCTTAAATCTGTACTCCACCTGCTCCTGCGAAGCAACATGAGACAAAGACAAAAAGTTACATTTGCAGCTGTTTAACCGAACTACATGCAGAGTGTCCATGCCAGCCTTGAAGCATGAGAAGCAGGAGAAGCTGCAGAGGCTCGAGCACTGCCGTGAAGCTGAAGAGGAGCAGCCAAGTAACAAACTGCTTCATTTCTCTGCTGCTAAACTTTGTCCAGGCTTCTCTAAAATAAGGTCGACGACGACTTTAACGTGTCGCTTCAGTGCCAACAAGAAGCTGCTGTCTGCGTTGACGTGCTCGTCACGTGTTGGCACATGGATAAGGACCCAGTGGGGATTAGAGCAACATGACGGGCTCCTGAAGCTCTTTCTACCATACGGACATGGTTTGACTACAAGAAAACAGATGTTAAAGGTCCACTGACATGATTTTTTTACTATTCATAAAATTGCTCAAAATATATACGGTATTATCATTTAAATATGTTAGTTTTTGCAAACAAAATGATGAATCACTTTAATTTTGCTTTAAAAGTGATTTTGAACTTCAAGCCGTGTTTAATCATGGGAAATCCGATTACACGCAAACGCACCATCTGTGACGTAGTGTGAGGCAGAGGGCTCTGGTCTCTTTAAAAGCGGACAATTTAAAACCCGACAAATTTATCAATCTATGTGAAGATTTGAGTTATTTGTCTTCATTTTGGGAAGCAGAAAATAGTTTGGGTGATGGAACAAGAAACAACAGGATCTAATTTAGGTCTGATGCTGTATCAGACTTACCTTCATGTGGAGCTGCTCACACCCGCGCACCGTGACAAGCCCAGAGCTCTCCTCTGCACACTACGTCACAGATGGTGCGTTCGCGTGTAATCGGATTTCCCATGATTAAACACGGCTTGAAGTTCAAAATCACTTTTAAAGCAAAATTAAAGTGATTTATCATTTTGTTTGCAAAAACGAACATATTTAAATGATAAAATATATATATTTTGAGCAATTTTATGAATAGTAGAAAAATCATGTCAGTGGACCTTTAAAGGTTCAGTCTGAAGTTTCTGTAGAACTGCAGCACTTAGAAAAAATTTCAACAGGCAAAGCATTCTGATCCCTCCCCCTCAGAGCCATATATGGCTCTGCTCTCCCATGGTCTGCTGAAATTCAAATTCAAGCTCTGTTTTTATTGGCTGGAAAATGGCGTGTCACCTTTTCTTTTTAGAAATGCTTATTTACCACCTGGAGAAGCAAGGGGACAATATATATATATATTTTTTTTCAGAGATTACCTGGCTAACATCAGTCTGTCAGGAGGTAGTGACAGAGTGAAGAAATATGTTTATAAAAAAAGCTACATACTGAAGCTTTAAGTACAATATCTTGTAGGCGTGCGCAAGAACTGTTAAAGCTGAAAGTGAATTTGATTTACTGTAAAAGCAGAAAAGAATTAGGAGGCGCAAGCGTACATGCAGCTGAAAAATAAGCAACAAATCACTGCACAGCGTGTACTGATAGGAAGACTGAGAGGTTCATGACAACTACTGATGATTATGCTGCATGGATGTTAATATTTTTAGGGGAAGTTGTTGTTTAGCTGAGCTCCTGTTATACACAACATGGCATTTCCATGTAAAAACACGAGCTAAAACACTTTAATGCTTATATTTGACTTAGCGATGTCATCTGTTGCCATATAAGACAGCTGCTGCAGAGCCCTTGTAGCAATAAAGTCACAATCATCATGCACAAGTAGCTCAGAAAAAAGATGGACGAGCCTTTTTAATTATTTGCACTAACAGAGGCCGGCTGCTGCAAGCGGCTGTCACAGATAACATACATTTTCATTTGTTTAAATGTTACTACTGCACATTTATTTTGGTGGAAAAGCTTTTCGTAGAGACAAAAAGCTGTTATGCATCTTAAATTGGATATTTGGCGATGGGTCAAAGCAGCTTAACTCCATCAAAACCATCACATTTAACTGTGCAACTGGTGTTCTTGTCATTTTTCAAGCATTTGAGACTCCATATAATATATTTCTGCTTTCACTTCCTGTTTTTGAGAGTTTAATACCCAGTAGCCTTCAGATTTGTTTGAAGAGTCTGCTGTAGTTGATCTGATACAGGGTTCTTCTACTTCCTACTATCTGACACCGTGAGCAGGACACACTCACCTTTGATTTGGCTGAATCACTAGTTTGTGAATCTGTGGAGAACAAAAGACAAAAGGGAGTCCCATTAGAATATTATTTCAAACTTAAAACATGAAGGAGGAGGTGCAACATGAGGAAATGGAAAATAAAGCTGTGACAGGATGAGATGTGAGGGTGAAACAACAGGCCATGCTGCACACAAACACAGATGAGCTCCACAATGTCCTTTCCCCAGCTCTGACACGCGCCTGAACACAACGTCAGCAGTGAACGCGTTAGCAGCGGAGCAGCTAACGTGCCGTGCAACAAGGTGACTGGGTTAGTGCTGACGTTATGATCGTATGTGTCTGTTTCTCTACTGTTACGATGACGCCACATTAGAGGTCGCATCTCAATGAAAATGCATTAAAAGTTAATGTAACACCCAGTTTCCAAAATGTTAGTTTGCTCTATTATTGTGTGTAAAACTGTTATTGGGCGCAATTGATAATATAAATCGTAATTTAACCAAGAACTACAAGTCAAATGTAGAAATTTGTAAATATAAGGAGCTTTGAAAAATATGTTAAAATTAAAAGTGAGGTCGGCATCATATTTTCTAAGAGTTTGAACAGAAATATGTTGCATTACCGTACTTCTTAACAGTAGGTTTGATCATATTTCACCAGTGTTGTCCTCCCTTCACTGGCTCCCTGTACATGTCAGAACAGATTTTGAAATTCTCCGGTTAACCTTTAAAGGTATTGTGACATGATGTTGTAAATTTGCATATTTGTCACAACATATATATCTTATATCATTCAGCTCTGTTCGTTTTTCAAAACAAATTATAAATATATTAAAATTTCATACCAAGTTATGGTAATTTTTTCTCTGGGACACGCCCCTAAAGATCTGCGCATTTCCGCAATACGTCATCAGTGACGTGACAACGGGCAGAAGGCAGAGCCTTGCCCGTTTGTTTGGTGTGTTAACTGCTTGCCATACAGATTCATTTCCTGAAGGATCGCCTCTTTTATTTGTGTAACTTGAAAAATGCCGTCACGTTGTAGCGCATTTGTGTGTTCTAATATCAGCAGTGAACAAGTGATTCTTCACAAATTTCCAAAAGATGAGAAACTTCGACAAGAATGGACCAGACAAGGACCGGTGGGTTCCAGGAGTCGTATGTCTGCAGCGACCATTTCACTGCCGATTGTTTTCAGGAAAGACCTGGTATAAAAGAATCTTTAGGATTACCAGTAAGATTCAGAAGACTTTTAAAACCGGATGCTATTCCTACTATTTTTAAAAGAAAATCTACAGAAGAAAGTCCCACAGCTACCACGTCAAAACAACGCAGGGACCATCGGAAGACTGTCCAGGAGATGAGTAAGTCTTTGTGTAAACATAATCGGAGGTGTGTAGTGTTTTAGATTATAAACTATATATTTTACGTGAGTTCATGTTGTTTTACTTTATACACTGTGAGTGTATAAAGCCAATTATCACGGCAGATTCTTTATGTTCGCTGCTAACAAGCTAGCCGAATCAGTAGCACACACACTTTTCTAATAATGTATTTTTAAATTATGTCTGCGCTATCAAGTAACATCAGTAAGTTTATTTATTCAGGGAGGGTTTATTAATGAGAGTTTTGGAAGATTTACTGTCTTAAAATGATATATCTCAGACGCGACCAGGACTAAGCCGACAGAGCTAACACACTAGCCGAGATACAGGCCACATTGCTATTTATGTATTTTTAAATTATGTCTGCGCGATCAGGTAACATCTGTAGTTTCTTTTTATTCGGGGAGGGTTTATTAATGAGAGTTTTGGATGATTTACTGTCTTAAAATGATAGATCTCAGACGCGACCGGGACTAAGCCGAGATAGCAGCTAACAAACATTAGCCGAGATACCGGAGCAAACACGTTGCTATTTATGTATTTTTAAATTATGTCTGCGCGATCAGGTAACATCTGTAGTTTCTTTTTATTCAGGGAGGGTTTATTAATGAGAGTTTTGGATGATTTACTGTTTTAAAATGATAGATCTCAAACGCAATCGGACATGCTCCGCCATTATTATTTAAATGCGCGTTGGAGCGTGCCTTCCCGTTGTCACGTCACTGATGACGTTTTGCGGAAATGCGCGGATTTTTAGGGGCGTGTCCCAGAGAAAAAACTACCATAACTTGGAATGAAATTTTAATATATTTATAATTTATTTTGCAAAAACGAACAGAGCTGAATGATATAAGATATATATGTTCTGACAAATATGCAAATTTACAAAATCATGTCACAATACCTTTAAGTGCCTAAATGACCTTGCACCCTCATCCTTGTGAAAGAGATTAATAATCTCAATGAATTTATTTCCTGGTAAAATAAAGTTTTAAATCAAGTAAAACAGCTCTCTGACCTACTTCAACCTTCTGTTCCTTCTCCGGCGCTGAGATCATCAGATCAGCTGCTTTTGGTTGTTCCAAAATCCAGGTTGAAGTTCAGAGGAAATCTGTCTTTTTCTGTCGTGGGCCCTAAACTCTGAACAACCTGCCCATTTGTTTCACAGTGTGGTTTGATTTTGTATTTTATTGATTTGTTTTTCTTTCAATGCTTTTAATTAAAAACATTTTTTAAATTAAAATTACTGCCATTGCTTTTTATTGTTAAGCACTTTGAGCATGCATCAGGACACTTTGGGAACTTTAGGAGTATCTGAACAGTTTTGTCATTTTTAATTCTTCTGGGATTTTAGCTGCTTAAGTTTTTAGACCCTACTTTACTGTATTTCCATTTAGCACCGTGATGCTTTCCTAATAAAAGTTTAATGTTGTATATGGAGAACGTGGTGAATCGAGGAAACTCTTCACTGAGAAATGCGTCTTCTGGGTGGAGTGTTGAAAACATGCACAGCTTTTAGCTTTCAAACTGTGCGCTAAAAAAAAATCTGACAGTCCCTCCACTACTTAACTTTAAACATATTTTGTTTCAGTCGGGAATAAACTGAAACTAAGCAAAAGATAAAGTAGAAAACAGTTTGTTTTATTTGCATTTGTGGATGTGCTAGAATCATGACTGATTGAATTAAATAACTTGGCATTTTAAGGATGCTTTTTCATCCTGACTTGCCAAAATGACCTAAATAATTACATGTTTCTAGTAATGAATTGCCACTACCTCACAATATCGGTATAAAGATGTTTAAATTGATCACATAAAAAAACACAAAAAACATTTATGATGTCTTTGTATTCAACAAGATTTGAGGAATAAAAGTGAGAAAATCACAGAATTGTTCTTATATTTACACTTCCACAGAGCACAAGCTCATTTTTTAAAGTTGTACAACTTGTCAGTAAGATACGATACAATAGCACACTATACAATATATAAAAATATATTGAGATATAATACAATAAGTTAGGGCAGGAAAAAATAAAATACAGAAAGTACAAAGTATACACTATGATAAGAAACAATATTATAAAACAACAATATAGGGCACAACAAGATACAATATGCTGAAAGACATTCAATGACGCTGATGTGGCTGCGAGACACTTTTTGATATTAGACACATTTACTCAAAAAGATATTGTGGAGAAGTCTTGAGAAGCCCCCCCAATGCAGTGATGATTTTCAGTCGATCGTAAAGGAGTTGGAGGAAAGAAAAGAGAAAAGTGCTATTTTGCAAATCTGTTACAAAGAGACCACGTCTGATGTGGGAACATGTCCCTATACGCTGTCCGGCCGAGGCGCAGTCCCTCGTGGACAGCACAGTCTTGGATAGTCGCTTGTGTCTTCGTAATGTCTCCTTCCACAAGTTCTTGGACTATCTCCATTAGTTTTACTGGAACAGTTGTAAAGATGGTTGGCCAGCTGCTCCTCAGCAGAGTCCTGCAGTCACTTCTCCTCAAACACACACTAAGTTCTGGCCATCCCTGGTGTGAATCCCTGCCAGACATTTCTTGACAGGGGGTGCACAGGACCGGTTCTTGTAGGTGGTTCAAGAACAAAATATATTTTTTGTCATGCAACCACGTCAGCGAGAAAGTACTTCGGCACTTCTGATGAATTACAAACCATCCTTAATACAGTATAACCATCTCTAAACTTCCAACTTCTCAATAGGCATTTCCACCTTTTCTTTAAATAATTAAATCAGCTTTTTAAAGAATTAAAACCATTTTCTCAACCTGCATAAAAACATTTTATCATTCAAATTATAATTTGAACTGGGTGCTAATTTATTCCCCAACAATCAAATGTTTTTTTTCTACCCATCACGATATAAAAATACTTTAAAAAGGTGCCACTTCACAATAAGGCTCCCCTTATAGATGGCTAATCAATAGTTTATACATATGTTATTAATTCCTCTAGAAACACTTTATTAATCATTAATAATTGTTTATTTTGCATTAATTAAGGGTGACAGAGACAAAACTGAACAGTTTCTTGCCAAATCTGTTCCTATATATTTCATCTATTAAACATTTAAAACTAAGTTACTACCTTGTAAGCACAATACAGGTAGTCCCCGACTTACGAGCGAGTTCCGTTCCTAAGAATCGCTCGTAAGATGAAAATTCGTACATCGGAACACGTGTCGCTCCTAAGTCCGGATTTTTGGTCGTAAGTCGAAAAATGTATGCTAGCGCTGCGCCAAACACCCGTTTTTCAACACAAACGTACATACTGGTTCATAAACATGCATAGAACTTTGTTTACAAACTGTTAGCTAGCACACTTTCATCTAAAAACACATACCAGTGTAGCCTGGCCCTCGCCATTCCTACGCAGCTCCGCTCAATTCTCATTTCCCTTCACTGCTGGGTCTGGGACTTGTCCCATAGACAAGGATATCTCCGGTAGATTTTTGACCGGACCAATCAGAGAACAGAAGGCGGAGTTTTGAACGACGTCGACTGACGTCGTCATTCAAAATGGCTGCCGCCACGAAGGAATTTTCAATAAAACAAGGTAAAAAACTATTATTTCTCTGCTGATAAAAAATGTATTTCTTAGCTAACGTTATATCAGAAGTGTTCCTGAGCAATCAGAGAGCAGAAGGCGGAGTTTTGAACGACGTCGACTGACGTCGTCATTCAAAATGGCTGCCGCCACGAAGGAATTTTCAATAAAACAAGGTAAACTATTATTTCTCTGCTGATAAAAAATATATTTCACCGCTGACGTTATATCAGAAGTGTTCCTGAGCTTAACAGTTCCTAAATCAATTCACGAAATGGTCAAATCTGCTGGATTTAAATAGTTTCGGTTTGACATTTTCCAAACAGCCTCGGGTGCGCTACGAAAATAAATGATAAAAAATCGAATTTTATCTCAAATGTTTCATCTAGGCCAACAGTCAGTAAATTAGAGACATATAATTACACACTGGTAGCAGAAAAAATATCCACCGAGTGGTTTCTGAGCTTTTTATCTGAATAGCCTGGACCTCGCCAGGCTAAACTAACAAAACTCCGCCTTCTGTTCTCTGATTGGTCCATTCAAAAATCTAACGGAGAAATCGCTGTCTATGGGAGAGATGCCAGACCCTAGTACAAAGCGAAGTGAAGGACATGGGTCTGGTATCAACCAGGCTAATACCAGTGCTGTATTTTCTGTACAACTTTACTGTTCGTTAGTCCGCTCGTAAGTCCGGAATGTTGTATGCCGATGACCTTGTAAGTCAGGGACAACCTGTATTGTAAACCTAATTTTTTTAACACATCATATTAGTTGTAGATGCTTATAATGCAGTGAAAGTACAATATTATATGCTAAAGAAATAGGTTTACAAATACTTATTGTGCTTACAAGGTAGTAACTTACCGTAGTCTGAAATGTTTAATATAACAACTCTAGATGAAATATAGAGGTGAACAGATTTGGCAAAAAACTTGTCAGTTTTGTCTCTCTGTCACCTTAATTAATGCTTAATAGGCAGTTATTAATGATTTATAACGTGTTTATAGAGGAATAAACTATTTATAGTCTTCTATAAGGGGAGCCTTATTGTAAAGTGGTACTTTAAAAGAAAAGAAATCTAAACACAAGCTTTGTATACTTTAAATAAGGATTAATGTGTTAGATTGCCCAATGACAACAGCTTAAAAAATATATACTGTATATATATGACGAATCAGCATCTGCTTCAAGACTGAAGGTTAGTTTGTGATTTTACTGACGCACAACATGAGGTGACATGAGCTGTCATGACAACAGGACGTGATGACGACAAAAACACGAACCAAAAATAAAATAAAGACAGGAAAGTGACAGGGGGTCACAGAGGGGCTAGCTGTGTGGAGAGAGAAGGCTACATGAGAAAGATGAGTGTCAGCAAGGAAACCTATAATCAGTCCTCACCTGCTCAGTTATTTCACATTTCATGTCCAGCTAAATTTTGTGTGGCAGCCGAGCCCCCCTACACACCCCATTACAGTACAGATGATGGCACAATATGCAGGAGCACACTGACTGGTGACGTAAGAACCATACCATGCCAGCTCTCCTGTTGGCCAGCGTGTAAAGACAGTGAGGAGAGACAGCGGAGAGCCTTTCAGACAGTAGCACCGGCCTGCGTTAGGTAAACTCTGACAGAAAACCCACAACATGATGGGACTGTACCGTGTAGCCGCTTCTCTTTTCTTTTCCCACCACTGTCACAAAACCAAACTGTTGTTCTCTTTGGCTTTAAAACACCTGCGGGTTCCTGCAGACTAGGCAGCTACACTGCGGGCAACAATCCTCCTTCTTCCTACAGTCCCAGCTGCCCATCACAGACAGTATAGAGTCCATCAGTGACATCACGGCGTGACAGACTCCTCCCACTTGGCCTGTGTCAAGATCAGTATGTGTGAATGCTGGGAAAGCCGTTAGGACACCCGACAGAGCCTCACTAGAGACAGAGGAATCACAAGTTCGCCTTTTACTGTGAAAACATCTAAATCTGACGTAGGAAAGAACATGCCGTGTTAGCGCAACAGTAGGCAGGATAAAGAGGGGAGGGGCACAGCCTAGAGGGGGCGGGGTTAAATAACACAAAACAAGAGGTTAAGAGGATTCGGTTCAATTTACCAACAAATATCACTGAAGGTCTTTAAAGATCCACTGACATGATTTGTTTACTATTCATAAAATTGCTCAATATATATATATTTCAACATTTACGGTAAATATGTTCGTTTTTGCAAACAAAATGATAAATCACTTTAATTTAGCTTTAAAGTTGATTTTGAACTCCAAGCCGTGTTTAATCATGGGAAAACCCGATTACACGCGAACGCACCATCTGTGACGTAGTGAGAGGCAGAGCTCTGGGCTTGTCACAGTGCGCGGGTGTGAGCAGCTCCACATGAAGGTAAGTCTGATACAGCATCAGACCTAAATTAGATCCTGTTGTTTCTTGTTCCATCACCCAAACTATTTTCTGCTTCCCAAAATGAAGACAAATAGCTCAAATCTTCACATAGATTGATAAATTCGTCTGGTTTTAAATTGTCCGCTATTAAAGACACCACAGCCCTCTGCAGCACACTACGTCACAGATGGTGCGTTCGTGTGTAATCAGTTTTCCCATGATTAAACACGGCTTGAAGTTCAAAATCACTTTTAAAGCAAAATTAAAGTGATTGCAAAAACGAACATATTTAAATGTTAAAATATATATACAGTATATTGAGCAATTTTATGAATAGTAAAAAATCATGTCAATGGATCTTTAAAGGCAAATAAAGAATTGCGACAATTTGTTGCATCTTTTTTAAGGATGCAGAGAAATTGCCTGCTCAAAGCCACACAAGCGCAGGAGGTTTTATTCATTTATTCATTTATTTATTTATTTCTTGAGCTAAAGAAGCAGGAGGGGAAGCTTGGCGGGAGAAGCTGCGTTATCATCAAGGCTTGCGTTAACGATCCACCTCTGCGCGCAGCACTGAAAGGACAGGAGAAGGTGCAGCCACCACAGGGCCGGCCCGTTACCTGAGACGTCGCCCTGAGACGCGCACGTCCGCCCGATGTTGGTGAGCAGGTGGTCGATGTTCGGCAGGGGCTGAGACTCGATGGCGCTCTCCCCACGAGACACGGTCTGAAGGAGGTGGGAGAAAACCAAATGAGGTTTAAAATAGTAACAAGAGCTTTTAGGACGTTGCAGTGATTCACTCAAATGATTTGTGGACAGCTCCAGAAAGTTTTAGTTGATGCTTCTGTTGATGGAGCTGCGTTTTAAAACACTTAACATGCAAGTATCAGGAAATAACCCAACAAAATACATTTTCTAAATTAAATAACTGAGTTTATTTTATTCCGTTATAACTTGACTTGTGATCTGAGTATAATAAGGAAATCACAGACTGAAGACACGTTTTATTATCTGAGAGAAAATTCCTGTTTGGACCAAAGCACTTCTATTGCTGAGTTTTATTTATTTATTTGATTTTTTTTTTTAAATACTGTTTTCCTCACTGAAGCACTGACTTGGGGCAAAACATAAACTGAGATCATTACCAACTTTGTAAACTATAAAAAAATTAAAAAAAATTCAGATCTAATGTAGCATTTAGTCGTCCTACAAGCAAACAGAAACAAACCAAAAATAAAACAGTACAGCCAAAGCGGTGGCACTAGATTAAAAGCTTGTGGTTACCATGTGTTTATAAAGTCTGTTAGTTTAAAAGTAAAAGTCGAACAATCCTGTGTGCTGAAAAGCTGCATTCAAAAACAACATTTAAATTGATAGCTTTTATAACAACACTTTTAAATGTTGAACAGTATATGAATAGGCCTGTCACGGTAACAAATTTTGCTGGGCGATTAATTGCCTCAGAAATTCTTGCAATAAACGATAATATTGTTTGACAATAATTAGTAATTATTGTCAAATTAAAGAAGAAATGTTGGTTAAATTGTTTTGCATGTAGTGCCTTTTGTGACCACTGGATGGCAGTACAAGACTGTTTGAACCGAAGGATGGCTAGTGAGGGAGCAAGCAACGTGTCTCTTTAAGAAAAATGGGAGGGAGGCCCATTGACGTGACATGTGCTGTCTCTAGTTCCCGTTTTTCGGTTCTCAAAATGTTGGATTCTCTGTGTGATTTGAGCTCTTTAGCATAACATTTTTCACACTAAGCTTTAAAAAAAAATTCAGTAAACAAGTTCTCAGCTTCTTTTTGCAGAGAAAAACAACTTTTTACATGAAGGCACGGGTTTCGACCGTGAAGAGCACCAGAGTTGAGCCTTTTGTCATCCAGTGTCTTCAGTGGAAAGAGAAAGGGATGAAAAAACGATAAAGCCGATAAAAGAGCATAAGGTAGATAATATTAATTTATCATGCGATTAATTAATTAATTATTTATCGCAACAGGCCAATATATGAACAATCCTTTTTACTGATCTGATCAAATCCAATAATATAATCCAGTCTGTTTACTGTAATCAACACACCGCAGGCTTTGATGGTAGAATTAGACAAATTCTTAAAGAACGAAACAAAAACAGTAATAATGCAATTCAACATGTGCTTAAGAACTGTATTTGTAGTTAAAAACACATTTTAAAGTGTTGTGTACATTTGGTTTAAAAGAAGCTGCTTCCTACCAATTTCCTTGTAACAACTAATATTACTTTGGGTAACAAATAAAGGCGCAGTTAAAATCCTTTAATTTTATCAAAAATCAACAGTGAGCCTTATAATCCAGTGCACCTTGTGTATTAATTCTGGCTGTGCTTACTGACCTCAAACTAATTTTATGTGGTCCAAGGAGCTCAAAAATCGGTCAAAATGTTATAGTTTTGCTTAATGCGCCTTATGTATGAAAACAGACCCGTTCATTGATAATACACCTCATAAGTGTACTACTACTGATACTGTATACAGTATTCTCTGACTAGCCTTATTTAAGGATGCCCAATTTATTTAAGGATGCCCAATGTGCCTTATGTGCCTTACTGCATATGCCACTTTGCCTATAGGGGCCAAGATGGTGTAGTGGCAGGGGAACTGACTTGGGACCCGAAGGACCCAGGTTCGAACCCCAGTCACGGCATAACTTGTGGTGTGTTCGAGCAGCACATCTCATCCCAATTGCTCCCCGGCGCGCTTTCTATAGCTGCCCACTGCCCCACCTGGTGGTGATTGGGTTAAATGCAGAGTCAAATTTCGTCTTGTATGGAAACATACACAGATGACAAAAATGTGACATTATAACTACCTCATACATATACTGTGTACATTAACTCATATGCTGCTTTGCCACTCTTTGCAAATGTCAATGCTAGAACCTTCAGTTTATTTTATAGATATACTTTTTATACTACTATGCAAAAACTCAGGACAGTATTACACTTTTATTATTTCATTTTATGCTTATGTTCATTAAATGTTTAGTGTTTTAGTGTTGGTGTAAATTTTCATACTTTTATACTACTATGCAAAAACTCAGGACAGTGTTACACTTTTACTATTTTATGCTTATGTTTATTAAATGTTTCAGTGTTTTAGTGTTTAAAAAAAAGACTGATGGTGATCTTTCACTTAAAGTAAATGGTATTGAGATCAGTAAAGTCAGTGAGGTGAAATTTTTAGGTGTCATCATTGATGACAAGCTGTCATGGAGAACTCACATTAATTACTTACGAACAAAAATCTCAAAATCTATTGGAATACTATATAAAGTGAAGGAGTTATTTAATGACAAAGCCCTGTTTTTGTTATATAATACATTAATTCTTCCTCATTTGATTTACTGTATTGAAGTTTGGGGTAAAGCTTGTAAGACAATCACAAATCCGGTCTTTATTTTACAAAAAAGAGCTATAAGAATTATCACTAGAAAAGATTACACTCATCCATCACATATATTGTTTTGTAAATTGAAAATTTTGAAATTCTATGAATTGGTCGATTATCACATTTTAATATTTATGTATAAGGCCCACAAAAACATATTACCTTCTAACATTCAAATTAACTTTGTTAAAAGAGAGAGTTATTATTTTTTAAAGGGGATAGAACTGTTTATGAAGCCATGGTTTCGAACCTGTTTGAAAGAGAGATGTACTTCAATCCAGGGTATAAGTTTATGGAATGGTTTAGAGGATGACTTTAAAAAAATCAGATCTCTGTGTATATTTAAGAGAAGGGTTAAAACTAGTTTTTTGAAAATATATGATCATGTATAATTTAATTTTAAGAAACTGCTGTTTGAGCTGACGTATTTTTTTTTAGTATTGCTTTTATTTTATATTATATTTTGATTTAAATATTTTGAGAAAAAAGGAGCAGACATTATAAGATTTATTCTTCTTCTGCTTCTTTTCATTTTGATTTGTGTATTAATTGTGTTTTTTATTGTAAACATTTTTTTGTATTTTAAAATGAAAAAAAAAATGGTTACTGTTGCACCGAGGGACTGAGAGAAATGCAATTTCAATCCTGTGTATGTCCTGTACATATTGCAGTTCTGACAATAAAGTTGACTTTGACTTGATAAGCCGGTGCGCCTTATATAGAGGCCTGTCACAATAAACAATAAATTAATCACATGATAAATGAAAATTATCGACCTCGTTTTCATTTATCGGCTTTATCATTTCTTCGTGTCTCTCTCTTTCTACTGAAGACACTGGATAACAAAAGGCTCAACTCTTCACTGACCCCTCCCTGTCTCTTTTCTCCTTAAAATCGGTTTTAACTGTCCAAAATCGCGTTTTTGGATTGTTAAAAGCAGCTAAGCTGAGAAGCTGAGCTAACATGCCAACCTCGGGGAAAAACCCCATCTTGTCAAAGCTCCAAAGCGCCTCCCTCCCATTTTTCTTAAAGAGACATGCTGCTCGCTCCCTCAGTATCAATCCTTCAGTTCAAACAGTCTTATACTGCCATCTGGTGGTTGAAAAAAGGTACTACATTCAAATGAATTTAAGATGGAAAATATTTCTTCTTAAATTTGACAATAATTACTAATTATTGTCAAATTTCAAACAATATAATTTATTACAATAATTTCTGAGACAATTAATTGCCCAGCCAAATTTGTTATTGTGACAGGCCTAACCTTTTAGGCCGAAAAATACTGTAAAGAGTATCTAGTGAACCGTGCACACACTGACCACACAAGACATGGCTGCTTAACTCACTGGCCACAAACATTAAAAATTCACAGAGACTACAAATGAACTCCACATATTTTCTCATAAATAGTTTCAAATGAGCCTCCACCATCAGATACAAACTTTAGATAAGCAGTCTTAAACTCATTGTTTTTGCAGATATGTTTTGTTGAACTTAATGAAACTAGAGGTAGAACGGAGACGGGACTCACCACCGGGTCTCCATTTCCATCGTCGGTGAAAAACCAGTCGTACTAGAATTGAACAAGAGCGCAGCAGATCAGTTGTATGTTAATCTGTGTGAAAGGATGATCAGCGGATGATCAGATGCTCACATTCTGAATGAGCGTCTCCACTATCTTGTACTGGTCCGGCATGTGGGTCACCATATGGGTCATGTTGTCATCGGTGGTGCGCACCAGAGTGGGTCCGAAGACGATGGCCAGGTTCCTCGGTTCCATCTGATCAAAAATAAATACAATGTTTATTGCATGCCTTCAACTGGCCTTAAAACTAATCTAAAACTTTAACAGTATGTACCTTGTTTTTCTCTGAGTTTTCAGCCACAGTTTTCAGATGAGCTGAGAGGAACTTCAGCGTCTCATAGTGATGATCTGGTAACTCATGAAGCTGCAAAGAAACACATTGAAGTATTTCTGGTTATGTACCGTCTGCTGGTTTTGTTCCATTTATGAATGACTAACACTGTACATGCAATACTAACAAAGAAGAAAACTACAAGTTCATGAATACAGTAGTCCCTCGATAATTCACGGTTTGACTTTTGCGGACTCACTCTATCGTGGTTTTTCAAAGTAAGATAGAACACGAGAAAAAAATATATTGTACACGACACGTGATTGTCAAATTTAATATTATTCACGTGATTGGGATAGTACTGGGTACTGTACAGTGCAAGGTTAATGAAAAAATAAAATACTTCAGACAGGCACCGCCATTTTGTAGTTTTCTCTCGGTAAGCCTATGCTGTATCCCCACTCATAACGACTACATTTCCCAGAAGCCAACAGGGCCCCACCCAGAAGCCCCGTTTCATTCTGCTGAAATACTAGAGGGAAAGTTTTGATCTGATCGGAAGAAGTTTGGTGCTAATTACAGTGACTTTGGCGCCGAGCGGATGTAGAGAGCCACACGTGCACACCTAATTCTCCAGCTCCCCGGGCGCTTTCTATGGCTGCTCACTGCACCACCTGGTGGTGGTTGGGTTAAATGCAGAGACGAATTTCGTCTGTGTATGGGAAACATACACAGATGACAAAAAAGGACATTATTATTATTATTATAAACCACCAGGAACCGGACCAGAACCAGAGCAGAACTGGACCTCCAGACCCATCGGTGAATTTTGAGAGCGGGCAACCGGCCCATGAGAACTTCCAAGTGGGACACTCACCGCCAAAGATCCGACGCTCCATCTGGAGCCCGACGCCACTACTCTTAACCGGAGAGGTGACAAGAATTGTCAGGATAGGTCTGCAGAAACTGAACCAAGTCAGAGCGGAACCGAACCACTGCTGTTATTTTTTTTATTCCATTCAACCTTTATTTATACAGGTTAGTTCCCAATGAGCCTTGAGGACTCATTTACAAGAGAGACCTGTTATTCTACATGGTCTTTGTCAATTTGGCCTGCTACAAAATACAGATGCCAAAAATGGGGCTGAAAATGCTGTAACACGATATAAATATAGAATATATTTTTAAAAAAACAGCGCCTTTTATAGCTGTGAATTATTTTGATGGAATGGCCGATGCCCGATATTTAACTTTATCGCTAATATCGGCAGATACCGATACTGTGCCGATAATATCGTGCATCCCTACTTTATTTATACAGGTTAAATCCCACTGAGCCTCGGGGACTCATTTTACAAGAGAGACCTGATAACCTGATAACTCACTAGCTAGTGAGTAAAATTTAGTAGCTACATATACAGTACTGTACGTATGTTGTTAAAATGATGTAGTGTTAAGAACTGCAAGAGTGTAGGAAGGGTTTCTAAAGCCCTAAAATATATAAATATTAAAATAAATATAATGTTGCTACTGGATTTTCACTTATTGCGAGGGGTGGGGTGGGTTTGGAACGTAACCCCTGCAATAAACGAGGGACTACTGTAGAGTGCTTTAGGAAGAAGAAGAACTTGTCCTCACCAGCCTCTTGAGCACTTTGAGCCTCTCCACTGGGTCCTCTATTCTGTTGGCGTCTATAAAATCTGTGTACCTGTCTGCAAGAAGACATGACAGTTACACAGCTGCTCCCTTCAGGGGTCACCACAGACAATCATCTGCTGCATCTCTAACCATAGCATCCTCTGTCACGCCGACTCACTGTGTGTCCTCCTTCACAATCATGACGGCACATATGGGACAATTCTGAGAGCAGGGTCAACTTACCATTAGTGAACAAAGGCTCGGGAAGTTTACGAAAGAAAGACTTCAGTAAACTGCTGATCACGTTGAGGTCTCTCCATTTCTATAACAGAAGGTTAGATGTTTTAAAAAAACATGTTTTCTGTCACTTCTGCATTCCTGCTAGCTGCTGGAAGTTTAACAAGGAGCACGAGTCTGCCCTTCTTTATTTTAAAGCTGGTTAAACAGGACGAGATTTTACAGCAGGCAAACATTTGCAGCTCCGAATGTTCGTATCTTTAGTCAGAGTCAGAGAATTTTTATTGTCAATTGCACCACATGTGGAACATGTGATGAAACAAGATTATGTACACAGGGGTCCCAGTTACATCCAACAATAACATGTAAGAGAAAGACAGTACCGGTAATAACATCTAAGATATGAACTAAGAAAAATATCAACTAACAATACACTAAGCACTAATATCATAGAAAACATTAGACGTCAAGGAGAGTTTAAAGGTCCACTGACATCATCTTACAAATTTGCATGAAATGATAGAAGATATATATATTTTATCATTCAACTATGTTCGTTTTTGCAAACAAAATGATAAAATAATGAAAATTCCTTCCAAACTGAGTCTGAAAGTAAAAACCGCTTTTCTCTCTGAAAAATCCGATTACAGCCGAATGCAACATTTGTGACGTAGGAAGCAGGACCTTCAGTCTTTGTCTGCCATTAACACATATTCATTCTCAGCCAGATTGCCTTTTTTATTTGGGTAAAACTTAAAAAATGCCAGTTCGGTGTGTCGCCTTTGGGTGTTCTAATATCATCAGTGAACAAGTGAGCCTTTTCACTTGTCAAAAATGGAATAAATAAAGCTGCCCCCCCTCCGACTGAGCTCCCTGCTTCCTGAACAGGTAAGAGTCAAATACATACGGGTGCAGACCTAAATTAGAACCTGCCGTTTCTGCTCATCTAACTTCCTGCTTCCAAAACTAAAGACAAATAGCTCATTTTGTTGTTTTATTTCTTGTTCGCATGAATATTTATATGGGGCGTTCTAAAGACGTTCTTTCTCCTACATCACAAATGTTGCATTCGCTTGTAATCGGATTTTTCAGAGAGAAAAGCGGTTTTTATTTTTAAATTGTTTGAAAGGAATTTTCATTAATTTACCATTTTGTTTGCAAAAAAGAACATAGTTGAATGATAATATATATGTCAGTGGACCTTTAATTAAAGCAACGCGACCACTCACGTCATCCTGGATATCGATGTCGCTCATGCCCTTGTTATTGAGCTCCTCCTGCATGTTGGAGATGGCAGAGTTGTTTCCGGGGACTCTGTAGATGCCCGTGTACTCCAACCCCCTCTCCTCCACCAGCTTACAGCAAACATCCACAATGAGAGGCACAAACTGGAGGACGGAGAGGAAAACGTTTCAAAGCGTATCAAAAAGTAACCCTCAGGGACAAATACAGAGATCGACAGCTCGTTCTTTGGCTGTGGGTTGATTTGTGGGGTAAGTGATAGGGATGCACCAATCCACATTTCTTACTTCCGATCCGATACTTAAATCTGGGTATCGACCGATACCGATACTTTCCGATCCGATATCAGCGTTTAGGTATAAGAGGCTGTAATAATGAATTTCTTGAATGGAGAGCACGTATGTTGCACCATACTCTGTGACTTTTGTCTTAACATTACTGTACATTGAATTTACATTTATAAATTCAATGCATAGTTTAAATCTGTATCTGTTGATCAAAACCAACAAGAATTACAACTCATAGTGCCACAATCAAAAACAAAACTAAAAAATGGGGAGTAGACTGTGTTGATTTCCCATAATGCTTAGCAGTATTTTAGACTAGTGTTCCAGGATGCACCATGAGTCGGAAGGACGTCTGTGATATAGACCTGCCTCTTGTATGCTATTAGTTTGGGTATTACCTGTAGAGAGGCTTAGAGTGTCTTCTCTGGGTTTACCTCACACAATGTTAAGACAGAAGTCACAGAGAATGGTGCAACACACGTGCTCTCTGATATACAGGAAGTATCGAAAATATCGGCAGGTTGGATCGGAAAATCCGATACGTAATTTATGCTGGTATCGGATGCCGATACCGATACTAGATCGGATCGGCCCCATCCCTAGTAAGTGAGGACATAGCTGCGACGATGAAAACGAGAACAGAAAACGACCAGAACCTTGTTGTCGTGTGCAGGAGGACAGTCGTCCAGTCTCACTCCGAACGTCACTCCAGGAGACGGCTTCTTCTCAAAAGTTTTCCTCATCAGCCCCGGGATGCTTTTCCTCCACGTCCCTTTATCCTTTGGGGGGCTGGTGTCATCTGCACACACAACGTGCTGCGACAATCAGGGCTTCAATTTGGTTTGTAGGAGACACGGCAAAATCTTTATCACAATATCATTGTAGGGATACAGCACTCTCATGTCCGTATGGGATATGGGCCTCTCCACATCTCTCTGAAACTCTCAGTGTTACACCTTCTTGAAACTCTCAAGGAGTTTCTCAAGGACAAGTGGACTCTATATTGGTTAACAATTATTATGGATTAATGGACACTAATTAATCAGATTGAACTTTCTCTTTAATGTGTGTTAATTCAGAATTGATCAAACAGTATTTTTGTCATTTCAATGATGATTTTACTAAACTGGTATATTTTAAATATGACAAAGTTAAGAGAACATCTCAGAATGATCATGCTTTGAACTGTCTGCTCTAGGCAGAATAAGTGTCGAAAGTTGAAGGAACAATCCTTCGTATTTGTTTGAACTGTTTTTGTTTCAAAGGAAAAGTGCTAGACATAGCTTGCCTTCGGTCTCCCGTCCGTTCTAAAAACAATTCATCTGTGCTTAAACAGAGAGTGCTCTGTTTTCACACCTGCAGGTTTTTGTTTTGTCTACGTGCTGGGACTCAGTTCTCAGCACTCACTGAGTTTTTGAGTTCTCGGGGAGAAGGGAAGACGCACGGACGTTTTTCTCCAAGCTGGAGACGCCCGGTCATTGTGCCAACTCGACCCACGTCTTCAGCAAAGGTTCAAACAGCACGTCAGCTGTGAACCCCTTCGAGTGTCAGAGCTCCAAGAGGTGACACTCTTTCTGAAGTTATCTTGAACAAAACCAGAACCAGGCATCACTCTGGGAGGCCGACGCAGACGGTCTCGAGACCGTGGCAAGATGAAAGTGGTCGCCTGTAAAACGCAGCAGCATGCACGTCTGGCTTGACTAATTTACCGGAGTTGAGACAGGATCATCTTCACGAAGGTAAAAGTGTTTCATCACGGGACGGACGTCCAGCCGAAACCGAGCAGAGGGTGCTATCACTGGTTAACATCTCAAGATAAGATTCAACCATTTCATTTCAATCTTTTATCTTTCCTCCTTAAACTCCTCCTTATGTTTGTTTTCATCATGGTAAACTTTAAGTAATGTGCCAACAGAAAGGTCCAACTGTCTGTTTGTTTTAATTTGAATTCTTGTCAACGTAGTTATTAAATCAGAGCTAATATCGATACAAATGTTTAATGTAATTCTTGTGATAGTTTCAATAAAAGGTCTATTTTTTGGTAGACCAACATAAATTGAAGTCTAAGCGTGAAATTACATTTCTGGCTAATCACATCGTTAGATTTGTTGATTTATTCTGAAAAAGTTGAGACCCCGTGAACTTGGTGGCAAGTTTGTGCAGATAAAAGTCTGCTCATACCTGCACGTCTAAACTATAGGTAAGTCAGTAAACTGACTAATAACTCCTATATTGTTACATATTGGTGGCCGCGTACGGGTCTGCTGAAAGATTAAATTGATAAGTTGTTTTTGTAGCTTATTTTTGTTACGGTGTTGTTGGCATTAGTTTTGCATCCTGGTTTTGGTCTTATAAGAATAGTTCTGGCTGGTGGAGTGTCCGGGAGTTGCTGATCGTGGCATTGTCTGGATTATTTTGCCGATAGAATTATTTTATATTTCACATTTCAACGTCTGTTTGAAGCTGCTGAGTGATAAATGTTTTGTTTGTTTTTGTGAGACGTTTCATTACGTGTCACGAGGCTGCATGCATTGTTCATTTTGTGACCGCCGTGTCACGATCCTGTTTCATTCTATTACATCTGCGATTTATTGTTGAAGGTCTGTTTCACACATTTGCTGCTCCATTTTACCTAATCTGTTACAACGTGTTGTTTGCCGAGGTTCGGGAAAACCCACTCCGCTGGGACCGGATGTATTCCGGTTCCGTTTGACGTAAAGTCCGTTGTTGTACACAGTTAGAGTGCTGCCTCCCCTGGGGGCGTGAGGGTTAGCTTGGTTGTGTTTCAGCTCATTGACAGTATTTTCTGCGGTGTAAAAATACGTTTATTTTGTGGAAGAGAGTCCAGTACTTTGAGCCGAGCTATAATGCTAAACGGTACCGAGACAAGATGGCTGCTTAAAACGCTGTGATTGGTCCATTGTGTGTCGCGTTCAAGAACGTTGGTTTCTGTAGACTCTGGTTGTCAGATTCATTTTTGCACACATTTCTAACAGTTTATTTGTGTTGTTTGAGTTCTATGCACGTGATATCGTCGAAGACTGGCTTAACCGCGGTGTTTTGCGATATTTATGACTGTTTTAGAACGTTGAAAAGACCGTTCCACGCTTTTGTTCGACCGACCGCAGGTCCGTGAACACACCGCTCGAACGGCACGTCACTAGTGGGTGGCGTTAGGTTTGGAAGACACAATTTCCCATGAACACTTGGGTTTTAGAACTACAGTTCTGTCTTCGCTGTGATTGGTCGATTACGCTGTATGTGTTGACGCATGCGCAGTGGGTGAAGCCCCGCTCCTCGTCAACTTTCACTTCACAGCTGCTTGTCCCAGACGAGTTTCCGTGCTTGTTTGTCCATTACTGTCTTTGAAAAGACTGTTTAATCGCGGTGTTTTTGAGATTTTAGTGGGTGGACAGAGCCGGTTGCTCTGAAAAACTGCCGATCGCCATGTGACCAGGTCACGTGACACCGATTTTGCCGGTTTTATGAGGACCGACCTTATTTCTTTTAAACGCAGTTTAAAAGGTTTCACAGTTCAACCGATTTTGCTCACATGATTTCGTTTTGTGAGCCTGGGTTCTAGAGCTTATCACGTTACGCTTTAGATCTGTCTGATTGATGCTTTTCATCCGTGTTGGATGTCTGTGTGGGCTGAAAGCTACGGCTGCGCTCACTGGTGATAACAGCGCCTCTATAGCGGTCAGATAGAGAAATTACAGTCGCTGTGATAAACTCACTTCCAGCGCTGTGACCCCTGCTGGTTACATTAGAAGACGCAGTCTTCCTGTAATGTGTACATGTTAACTGTTCCTGTTTTAAACGGGAAACATTTTGAGAATATTGTACTCACAGCACACTTTAATTTGATTTTCACATATAATCAAATGTTGATGGCAGAACAGTTACACAGATTTAATACAGACATGTATGTTTTTAGATAAAACTTAACAGTTTATCTTTAATTCTGTGCAAAACTGGCTCTCTGTCCCTGTTTGTTTTAAACTGCGAGTTTGAAATAACACACATGAGGCGTTCTTTTGTTTTGATTTTCACAAAAATCTCACAACGACAGCCGTTTTTGTTTGACCTTGTCACAGGTCGACAAATTACTAGACATCACTGATTTTTATTTCATTTAACATCTTGGATGTTTTCTGAGCAGCTCATACACTTTGCATATTTGCAAGCTGCGATATGAGACCCACTTTACTTGGTTTTTCGCAGAAAATCAGTACACAGATGGACGTTCAAACAGGTGAACCACCTGAGGGGGGCTCCTCTCCTATCTATCCTAGATGGATGGATGGGGGCCTTGGGATTCCTGCCCGTGCTCCCCGCATTTTGGGGGAATCTGCCTCTTCGTATGCTAATTACTTAGCTGCTAAGAACGTCCGTCAGGATAAGTGGGAAAATCCCCTGTCATTCTACGACAGGCTAATCTCGGTCTACTCCGGGGGCAAACCTGTTCCTGGATTAGAGGAAAAAGTGGAGTTTAAACGTCTTTTCATTATGAATCTTATGCCTTTTCAAATGAAATGTGTTCATTTCAAGGTTGATTGCAAAAAAGATTCTATGGAAGTGATAAGACAATATGCTGCGTCAGTTTTTGAGGTTGAAATACAACCTAGGATACCATCAGAGGTTTGTACAGGTCAAAAGGTCACATCCCACTCGCAGGAAGTAGAAGAGGTTTCCTCTCCTTCAGAGTGCAACAGGGAACAGGTCCCTCATGATAACAAACAACAGATCAGTTCCAGCTGGACCAGTGACTCAGATCGGTTCACAGGAGGTTCTTCTGCCCCTGCCCCTCAGGTTGAAAACCTTGAGAGGAGCAGAGAACCACACAAGGTAGGTGTTCGCTCTCTAGATGAACCAAGATGGTTCAGATCGAACCAAAAGAGTTCTCACCTAGGTCTCACA
>JBBPBX010021577.1:31740-42241 GCA_038048925.1 Garcialebias charrua | reverse complement strand
TTCAAAGCCTCAAACACAAACTGTCCAAAGATCAAAAGTACAAGGATCAATATGTAAGATTCATGAGTGAAGTCATAGAAAAGGGTGATGCAGAAGAAGTGCACAATGAAGCGAAGGAAGGAGAAAAATGGTATATTCCCCACCATGGGATATATCATCCTCAAAAACCAGACAAACTCAGGGTAGTCTTCGACGCCTCAGCTAAGTACAAAGGTAACAGTCTCAATGATCATTTGCTGCCAGGCCCAGATTTGCTGAACAATCTAAATGGTGTTCTTATCAGGTTCAGAAGGCATCAAGTTGCATTGTTATGTGACATCGAGAAAATGTTCCACCAATTTCATGTGTATGAAGCAGATAGAGACTATCTAAGATTTTTATGGTGGCAAAATGGTGACCTGGAGACTGAGCCCCAAGAGTTTCGAATGAAGGTGCACCTTTTCGGCGCCACATCCTCACCAGGGTGTGCCAATTACGGATTAAGGCATCTTGCTAAAGAAAGTGAGACACGGTTTCCCCTTGCATCTCATTTTATAATGAAGGATTTCTACGTAGATGACGGTGTAACAAGTACTGCAAGTGTCAAGGAAGCTATTCAGCTTGCTCAGGAGGCTCAGATGCTCTGTGCGTCAGGTGGCCTCAGACTACACAAGTTTGTAAGTAATGACAAAACAGTGTTAGAAAGCATTCCAGCATCTGAACGTGCATCTCCACAGCAAGCGTGTGACATAGCATTTAATGACTCTAAACTTGAAAGAGCGCTAGGCATTCACTGGCACATTGACTCAGATACACTCAGGTTTTGCTTTCGTCCCAACGACCAACCTGCGACAAGACGTGGCATCCTATCTATGGTGGCATCTCTTTATGACCCATTGGGATTTATCTCCCCCTTTGTACTCAAAGGAAAAAGAGTACTTCAAGAGACATGCAAACAAGGCACAAGCTGGGATGATTCCCTTCCCAGTGATCTAAGGTCAGTGTGGGATAACTGGAAAGGTGACTTAGAAAACTTAGAGAAAATCACAATACCACGCTGTTATGTTCCTAAAGACTTTGGTCAAACGGTGAGAATGGAGTTGCATCATTTTTCTGATGCAAGCTCATATGGTTATGGTCAGTGTTCTTACTTAAGACATGTAAACAAAGATGATAAGGTGCATTGTGCTTTAGTTACAGCAAAGAGCAGAGTTGCTCCCATTAAGGTAACAACAATACCAAGACTTGAACTGACAGCTGCTGTTATCTCCATTACTGTAAGCAATATGTTAAAATATGAACTTGGACTGACCCAGATAGATGAGTATTTCTGGACAGACTCCAAAGTAGTGTTAGGCTACATTAATAACGAAGCACGACGTTTTCACACATTTGTCTCCAACAGAGTTGAAAAGATAAGGCTCAACAGCTCCCCACAGCAGTGGAGATATGTCTCTTCTGAGCAAAATCCTGCGGACATTGCCTCCAGAGGTTCAAGCATACATGAGCTCATAACATCAGGCTGGTTCAAAGGGCCACAGTTTCTGTGGGACAAGGAAATACCTCCCGCTGTAGACATTGACACGAACGTACCACTTGGAGATCCAGAGGTTAAAAGGATAAATGCACTGAACACGCTCACAACGGAGAAGAAAGGTTTATCAGACAGGTTAACAAAGTTTTCCTCATGGTACAAAGTCACTCAAGCCATCGCTCGTCTCCTTCGCTGTGTCAAGAGAGATAAAACAACAGGCCACAGTACAGTAAAAGAAAGACAAAAGGCACAATGCATTATTCTACAGGATGTACAAGCAAGTGAATACGCAGAGGAGATAAAGATGCTCAAACATGGAAAGGCACTTCCTCACAAAAGCAAACTGTTTCAAATGGACACTTTTCTTGATAGTGATGGACTCCTTAAGGTGGGAGGAAGGCTCAAAAATGCTTCATTCTCCTCCACACTGAAACATCCAGTGATAGTTCCGAAAGGTCACCACGTCACTCAGCTAATAATAGCTCATTTCCACAATAAAGTGCAACACCAAGGGAAAGGACTTACAATCAATGAGATCAGATCAAATGGATTTTGGATTCCAGGCATCAACAAAGCAATAGCAAATTTTATACACCAATGTGTAAGGTGTCGCAGACTCAGAAGAAGCACAGAGGAACAGAAAATGTCTGATCTTCCAACAGAGCGTTTAGATCCATCTCCGCCATTTACATTTTGTGGAATGGACTGTTTTGGTCCCTTTCCAACCAACCAAGCTCGCAAAGTGCACAAGCGTTATGGACTCCTTTTTACATGCCTTTGCTGCAGGGCAGTGCACATCGAGATGTTAGACAACATGACTACAGATGCCTTTATCAATGCTCTCCGATGTTTTATAGCTATAAGAGGAGCAGTCAGAGAGATAAGGTGCGATCAAGGAAGTAACTTTGTCGGAGCTAAAAACGAACTGCAAGAAGCTTTAAAACAAGTGGACTCTAACCGCATCACCACATTTCTTGCAGAGAAACAGTGTGACTTCAAAATGCACACTCCTCATTCAAGCCATACAGGAGGTGTATGGGAAAGGCAAATCAGGACAGTTCGAAACATTCTGCGCTCAACAGCTTTACTTGCATCAGGCAGAATGGATGACACATCATTAAGGACATTCTTTTACGAGGCAATGGCGATTGTGAACAGCAGGCCTCTTACAGTGGACAACCTAAGTGACCCAAACAGCCCAGAGCCTCTGACCCCAAATCACCTGCTTACTATGAAAACAACAGCAGCTCTGCCCCCTCCAGGTAAATTCATCAAAGAGGACATTTACATGCGTAAAAGGTGGCGGCAGGTGCAGTATTTGGCAGAACAGTTTTGGTCACGTTGGAAAAGAGATCGCAACAAGGCAGAAATGGCACACTCCAAAGAGAAATTTGAAAGTTGGAGATGTTGTCATGGAGAAGATGGATGATTTACCCCGCAATGAATGGAGATTAGCGCGGGTAGTAGACACAGTGACTGACAAAGATGGACTAGTAAGAAAGGCAAAGATTCGCTTTGGAGAAAGGAAGATTGAGAAAGGACAATGGCCCTCATGCACGAAAATGTTCTTATTCTACTCCTAAATTTCTCCTACTTTTGTTCGTACGAAGCGTTCGTACGAACATGCCACGTCAGAACCAACAAACTCTTCTATCCACAGGAAAAGCGTGTAAACGGGCTGCTTAAAGGTGATGAATTCCACCTGTTCTACTCACCTGCGCGTGCTCGCGTGAAGCTAATTTACATAATTTCCACCCCTCAAAACACCATATAAGGCCACGCTTCCTGCCTTCTGACAGCAGGAAGTGTCCATTCATTCAAACTCATGAAGTAAAAGGAGAACTTCACGCGTTCGGAGATCTGCTCTCAGTCGCGCTGTGGCTACCCCCCCACCCCCCCGCAAGTGTCGGATGGTCAAATATCTCTAATTTTAGTGTACTGTGTTACATTATAGTTTCACTTATTCAGAAGAGCTGTGGCGCACCGCTACCCCCCCACCCCCCGCAAGTGTCGGATGTGTTTTTCAACAGAAGCATTTTAAAATGTCTCTAAACTACAGTTAACTTCATATTAATATTGTAGTGCATGCTGTGTGTCCCGTGGGTCGTACAGTATCAGATATCAAGAATAAATGGTTTGATCTGTAAATGGCTTCAACTCGCTGCAGCACGGACAGGAGGAGATCAGTCTGCGAGATGATGGACAATACTGTAAATGCCACGCTGCAAGACGCGTGCCAACATGTTTTGCAGCACAAATGATGCGCGCACCAGCTGGTCAGCGCGCAACCACCACATTCTGCAGGTTATATTTCGAATCAGATATAATAATCTATTGCTCCGATGGTGTTTGGCACAAGATCAGTCTTAATTCGTACTTGTTCTGCGGCGGTGTATGGGAATTTTATGTACCTGGGTGTTAATATGAGGAGCGGCTTTGATGCGGAGCGCACGACTCACTGAAGCCTGCGCGACACACCAGACAAATTAAACTTAAAATTATAATTCTAATTCAAACAGAATAACCTATTGTCAAGAATAATTATGGTGCGTGATTTTTTTAAACTCTAAATATTTTCTAAATAACGACATATGAAGTTATTCGTGGAGAAGATCCGTCTGGATGACAGCAGACTGACGCTCCTAAATTATACGACAGCTCCGGACCACTCGTAGATTTTGTTCGTATCTGAATAAATTCGTAGGATACGAAAACATTGTTGGATGACACAAATGATCCTTAATCACTCGTACGAACAGGATAAGCACATATCTGTGCGTACGAACGGTTTGTGCATGAGGCCCAATGTTCCAGTAAGCCTTCTATAGTGGAACGCCGGGTGCAGAAACTGGTTCTGCTATTAGAGACTAATTAACTACATTCTGCAATGTAATGTTCATTCTTTCTTATCGACTGTTGTTTCATAGAGTTCTAAGGTTACAGGTCATTTCCTCATTAGGAAATCATTATCGCTCCATTTGTCTAATGATTTGGTGGGAGTGTAAATGACCTAATATTTATTTGTCATTGTTTAATAAGTGTTCACTATTCTGTTGCATCAATGATGCAACTAATGCTTTTATTTTGAAAGTCACAGAATGACAAGGTGTCACAAAACTGTACAGAAGAACCGCAACGGCCAGAGAGGAGGAGTGCTCCGCTGTTAAAAGAAATATAAGTTATGTTAAGCTGCAAACGATTAGCACCTGGTTGATGAGGGAACAAGGTTGGTGTTGGAGTTTTGTTGTATAAATGTATATACTGTAATTAATTATATTTCACGGAGTATTGTCTACTGGTTGTTACTAAGGGCAACGGTTGTTTTGCCCACTAGATGGTGCTCATGTCATTGCTACTAGCAACGGTTATATGCTGTAACGGTTATGTTTTATTTTGCCCACCAGAAGGTGTTCATGTCATTTAGTAATTTAGTCATGTTTAGTAATACAAAAGGTTACAAGTTTTAATGTTTTATGTTATGTAAAATTCACAAAAGGTCACAACATGGTATGGTTTATTTTATTTTATTGTACATGTAAGGTGAAAGGCAACATACTGTTTTGAGTTACTGATGTTATTTTTATTTGTTATTTTTTGTAGCTCTTACGGTGTGTTCACATGCAAGGCAGTAAATTAAAGGAATTGTGAACCATCAGTTTGAGAGACCAATCTTTTCAACCGGGACGCTACACTCGATGACAAGAAAAGGAACGGAGCTACATGAACGCCCTGACCTCTGGTGGCGACATTGCATCATTGCACCAAAGACCAACGGCTGCAAATGTTAACGGTCACATGTTCATCTGCTGCTTCTTCATAAAGACGTCCAGAAGCCAGACATTTAAGTTCATGTTTGGAAAGTGACACAAGGAAGGAGTAACAACAAGGAACTGTGTGAAGCTTGACAACAGCAGCACAACAAGTTAACAAGAAGGGAAGTAATGCAACAAAGCTCATAATTTAAGTCAAGTTAAAAAGACATTTCACCAAGTAAAAGTCCATAACAGCTCAAGTAAAACAAAATGTCAGAAACAAATGACACAGAAATAGAAGATGCCAGTGCAGAACAAGCTGCCAAAGCACAGCAAGCAGATGAAACCTATTTAGTGCAAATTGGGCAAAAAGAGCTGCGTAGAAGTGAAAGATCTCGCATATTAACAGGAAAAGGAAGACAATTTCATAAAGAAAAACTACAGGGATTGCAACGTCACTTTGAAAGTACTTATGACAGATGGAAGGCATTAATCAAGGTTGCTAAAAAATCTGTTATAAAAGGAGATCCAGTTGACATTCTTGAAGGTCATATGGACATTGTGCAAAGAGAACTAGATGCTCTTAACGGTATTTATGATCAATACAGAGCAATAGATGGACCACCCCATGATGTGCGTTCCAAGTTAGACAAAGGCATATCAGTGACTAAGGTAGTTTTCCAAAACATCCAATGTTATGTTGAGGGAATAAATAAGGAGGAGATTGTTTGGCCTGATGCTAGTTCTGTATTTACATCTTCTAGCTCAGATACTGTCTCAGTTTATAGTCCGTTTAAGGCCAGTACAGTTATTTCTAATGGCTCCTCCACCAAAAGACAAGAAGCTATGGCAGAGTATGAAGCCACAAAGGCCGTGCTTAAGATAATGGCTGAACAAGAGAAATTTAGAGAAAAAATGCAAACCATAGAAGAAGAAAACAAATGCATAATCGCAGAACAAGAAGCTGCTGCAATGTCACAACGCCATCTAGAAGAAAGAGAGGAAACTGAACGCAAGTTAAAAAGAGAAAAGGAGAAGGCGGCTGTGATCAAGAGACAACAAGCGGAAAGTGCTGCAAGGGGAAAGTCAGTCGAGGACTTAAAAAAGGAAATTGAAAGACTGGAAATTCTAAAAAAACTCAATGCAGCAAAAGCAAAATTACAAGTTTATGAAGAAGACTACTTTTCAGTGAAGCAAGAAAGCATCAGTCCGAATCCTGCAAACATACAGGTTACTGAGTTCAAAGACACTGCTAATCAACCCACACAGCCACCACAACAGCTAAATGTCATTCACGAGAGCACAGGTGAGCTTGTAAAGGTTTTAGCAGAAGCCATGTCAGCTAATAGGCTACCGATTCCAGAGCCCTCAGTATTTTGTGGGGATCCACTTAAGTTTAAACATTGGAAAGCATCTTTTGAGACTCTAATAGAGAGAAAGAACATTCCCACAGCAGAAAAGATATTTTTCCTACAGAAATATGTAAGTGGGTGTGTTAAAGAAGCCTTAGATGGCTATTTTCTGATTGGCTCTGAAGACTCTTATATGGCAGCATGGAATATGCTCAATGAACGTTATGGAGAGCCTTTTGTCATTGCTAAGGCCTTCAGGGACAAGCTGCATACATGGCCAAAGCTCCAAGGTAAAGACAGTGCAGAATTAAGAAAGTTTGTGGATTTCTTACAAAGCTGCCAATCTGCAATGTCTACCAATGATAATCTGAACATCCTCAATGATGGAATAGAGAATCAAAGACTTGCTGCTAAACTGCCAGACTGGTTAAGCAACAGATGGAACCGGAAGGTTACAATGTACCAGCTGGAGCACAAACAGTTCCCACGTTTCAGTTACTTTGTAACATTCCTTTCAATGGAGGCAAGTATTGCATGTAATCCCATTACATCATTCCAAGCTATAAGACAAAGTGACTTTGACAAACCAAAGACAAAACCTCAACTTACACTCATTCATAAGAAGCAAGATACAGCGAAAATATTTACAACTAACTCTACAGAAAGAAGCATGATCTCTTGTGTGTATTGTAAAAGAGCAGGACACAGCTTACACAAATGTCGTAAGTTCACTGAGAAACCAGTTACTGAGAGAGTCAAGTTCATTCAAGGTGAAAAACTATGTTTTGGCTGTCTAAATAGTGGTCACTTCTCCAAGAACTGTACCAATCGGATGACATGCAACACGTGCTCAAGACAACATCCCACATGTCTGCATGAAGAAAGACAAAAACACGAGACAAAGAAAGAACAACCTAAAGAACAAGAAGTAGCTGAACGGAAGGAAACTCAGCAACAGGTAACACAGTCACAAAACACAGTTAACGAAAGTACGTCTAACAGAGTGACTCATGAAAGTAGAAACACACAGACGTCTGCAATAGTACCTGTCTATGTATCCACACAAAATGAGCCAAGCAAAGAAATACTTACCTACGCTCTACTGGACACACAGAGTGATTCGTCCTTCATTCTTGATGAAGTAGCGAACAATCTGGACACAGCCAAAACCCAAGTTAAGCTCAAATTGTCTACAATGTCATCCAAGAAAACAACTGTACCATGTACAAAACTTGAAGCTTTGCAAATAAGAGGATTGTTTTCCGAAAAGAAACTCACTGTGCCAGTTGCCTACACACGTGATTTTATACCTGCCAATCGTAGCCATATTCCTACTTCAGACACGGCAAGGTCATGGCCACATTTGGAGCATCTCACTGGACACATTGCTCCACCATTGGACTGTGAGATAGGACTCCTACTAGGCTACAACTGTACACAAGCCTTAATGCCCAGAGAAGTCATATGTGGTGAAGAAAGCCAGCCTTATGCCCAGAAAACAGATTTGGGCTGGAGCATCATAAGTTATTGTGACTCAAGTGACGAAGGCAGCGATTTAATTGGAGTAAGTCATCGCATCACTGTAAAGCAAGTAATACCAGAGACTGAGCCAACCAAAAAGCTAAAGAATAAAGTTCATTATATCTGCAAGACACAAATAAAAGAAGTAACAGGTCCAGATGTAATCAAAGCACTTGAATCAGATTTTATAGAGAGAGCAGTGGAAGAGACAAGCATTTCACAAGAAGATGTCTGCTTCATAAGAAAGCTACAAGAAGGAATCAAACAAAAGCAAGATGGACATTATGAAATGCCCCTGCCTTTCAAAAGTGACAGACCAAATCTTCCTAATAACATGTCAAGTGCTATGCAACGCTTAAGCAGTCTCAAACGCAGATTCATAAGGGATCAAAAGTACTACTCAGACTATACAAAGTTCATGGAGGACATTATTGCACGCGACGACGCAGAGAAAGTAGCAGAGAAGGAACTCTGTAATACCCCTGCCTGGTATATTCCCCACCATGGAGTATATCACCCTCAAAAACCCGGCAAGATCCGTGTAGTCTTTGACTGCTCTGCACAATATCAAGACGCTTCGCTAAATGAACACCTGCTTACAGGGCCTGACCTAACAAACGCTTTGGTGGGAGTACTCTGTAGGTTCAGGAAGGGCTCAGTGGCTGTAATGTGTGACGTGGAGCGCATGTTTCACCAGTTCCATGTAACACCTCAAGACCAGGATTATTTACGCTTTCTATGGTGGGAGCATGGGGATCTAAGTGTTCTCCCCTCAGTCTTTCGCATGAAGGTTCACCTGTTTGGTGCAGCTTCTTCACCTGGTTGCGCCAATTTTGGTTTAAAACATCTAGCTGCACAAGGTGAGGGAAAGTTCTCTCCAACCACAGTGAAGTTTATTCAAAGAAACTTTTATGTAGATGATGGACTTATAAGTGTTACATCAGACACAGAAGCAATAAAACTAGTCAAGGAAGCAAGAGAGCTGTGTAACACAGGAAAACTAAGATTACACAAGTTCGTATCAAACAGTGACAATGTGTTAAAGTCTCTGCCCAGAGAAGAGTGTGCTGACAGTATTAAAGATCTGGATCTAGCACTTGGAGAGCCACTGATGGAAAGCACTTGGTGTTCAGTGGTGTATTTCTTCTGATGAGTTTCAATTCAGAATAACAGTCAAAGAACATCCAATGACAAGAAGAGGAATCCTGTGGACAGTGGCGTCAGTGCATGATCCACTGGGATTTGTGGCACCCTTCATCCTAAAAGGAAAACAAATCCTGCAACAGTTATATCAGGAGAATGTCGGATGGGACAAGCCTCTTTCGGATCAGCTCTACAGAGAGTGGAAATCCTGGCTTCTAGATCTTCAAAATTTGTCAAAGAGACAAATCTAGCAAAGAAACAAAGGGAATGCAAAGGTAAAGGACGTTGTTATTCTTCAAGAGGACAATTCTCCAAGGAACAAGTGGAAACTAGCAAGAGTAACAGAGGTATACCTAAGCGCAGATGGAAGGATCAGAAAGGTGAAGCTGTTGATGAGTGACTCAACCTTGGATAAGGATGGAAAAAGGACTGTCAAGCCAGTGTATCTTGATAGACCAGTTCATAAAACTGTGTTGGTACTAGAAGCAGAGTAAATGCTAAAATGTAAATATATTTTATTGTAATGTTATAAGTTTGAAGTGAAATCACAATAGGTTAGTGATTTGGTGGGAGTTTTACTGCCATAGTTTTAGTTTACATGTTTTATTTTGTATTGTGCACATTCTTTGTTATGACTCTTATTTTGAAAGGCAAAAGTAGGAAGTGCTTTCCAGCATGTTGCTAGGCAACCAAAGAAAGAAGTTGTACCGTACTGCTATGAAGACATGATATTAGCAAGTATCTGTACAAAAGTAATTTAAGTTTAAGAAGTTCTTTATTACTCTCATTTCTACCTCAAAAGGAAGGGTCAGCCAGCGAGTTCGACGGTAGTGTTGGTGTCAGTGACAACGAAAGTGAAGTGTAATAAGAAGATTTCCATTAAAACTGACTACACACTAGCAGTACAACGAATTCATTAATGCTGTAAAGAAGAGGTGGAAGTGACACTGGCTGTACCCCGCATCTCACACAGTGATGGCTGGATATGGGCACCGGTGACCCCCATGACCCTAAAAGGAAGAAGCAGGTAAAAGATAATGGATGGATGGATGGTGGATGGATGCAAGTTGCTAACGCACACGAGTGCTGCTGAACGGTTCCGTTTGAGCTCTTATTTTGAAGGCCAGCTGATAACGGAAATGACTCACTGCAGTGAGCGGAAGCTGTTCTGTTTTTTACGTACGTGCACCTTTGATTCGCTGTGATATTGTGGAGTGAAG